>JASCZW010012761.1:0-27513 GCA_034211315.2 Aedes japonicus
CACCGTGGAATTCGCGGTTTCCAACGTTTTAGCGATGGAACGATGCGAGAGATCCTTGTTCTCGTGATGAATGCGCAAGATTTTATCACGCACGAGCTGTTCTTTCGACTCCATTTCCGCGAGTTTTGATCACAGGCCTTTAAAACTTGCAGGATGTAAATAATGCACTATGAACTAAATCCACCCAAATTTTTCATTGAAATTCTACCCAACGGTTGAAGTTAGAGCAATTTCAAAGTGTGGCAGTTTCATCGTGGACACCCTTTATGACGAGGGGAAATTTTACGCGCTTGTGAAAATTAATCTTCTGTGTATGAGCGTTGGCGGGAGATTGTGGAAAAAGTCGGTAGCCAAAGGCATTGCTCTGTCATTTGTCGGATAAGTTCTGACGCGTTGTTTGAACCTGAAA
This sequence comes from Aedes japonicus, assembly GCA_034211315.2. NCBI lineage: Eukaryota > Metazoa > Arthropoda > Insecta > Diptera > Culicidae > Aedes > Aedes japonicus. The sequence goes on from JASCZW010012761.1 coordinate 410, forward strand.
AAACAATTTTGAATGGTTCTTTCCAATCCATGGAATGAAGTTACTACTACAACGCTCACTACTGTATCTCATCCTCCCCATCCGAACCAGTTAGAACCAACAATCAGCAGAGGAAATAGACCTGTAATGTCCCATTTCGGGTTCGGGATCGTGGTGCTCCGGTGTACGTAATGCCCCGGATGGCCGGTCCCCATCGGAGCAGATTTCAACTTATTTAATGCAACATTATGTCCGAACACACCAACTGCTGATCCTGCCGAACAACGACATAATAGTCCCCGGCAACTGGGGAACAACGGGTGCAGTAAAATGCGTGTTATTTCCGCAAAGAAGACACACACTGCCCGATGCAGGCAGGCAGGTGTGTGCAGTCCACATTGACACAACCTACCACCGAGCAGAAACCCAGCTCCGGGTTGCAAAAACAAACGGAACACCGGTGCCACGTTTGACGCTACTCGTACGGCTTGAGGTAATGCAGCATAGAAGCATTTGAATTGAAATTGCATCTACGCTGCTGCCTGCTCTGCTGCTTTCAGCTTAGCCCATGGGTTGCAGAGAGGAGTGTATATTTGTTGGTTTGATGCAAACCACCCTCCACGTCACCGACCCCTGTTCCGGACCTTCTGGGGAGTCTAAATTTGGTAAGCAGCAGCACCTCACCGGACTCCCATGGGATCGGGGCGTCGGAGCGCAATAACGTAGTAATTAATGTTTTAAGGTTAAATTGTACCTTTTGAGTTTGAAATTTATGCCCGTTACATGCAGCCCCTGGAACGTTGAATTGCACTGAGTTGGGGGATTTCGGGCATGCTGAGGATAAAGTTGTAAGGAAGATTGGTGTTTATCGTTTGCTTCCTCTTGCCGGAAATGGAGTGCTTATGGTTTGTGTTGTGTCTTTTTAAGGGGCGGCGGTTGAATACCTTGGCCAGCGGAACAATGGGTTGGGAGATGCCAAGATTGTTATGAAAATTCGATAGCCTCCAAATTTCATGCGGAGATTACAACTGTTGGAAACGGTCTTAGGCGAATTGTTTTCGTTTTTGTTTAAGTAATTTTCGATTTTCCTACTGAGAAGAAGCGACGCACAATCAAAATCTGCCTCGGTTCATCTCGAATCTCCATTGACCGCCGTTATGATATCAATCTTTGCGCAATTTCTCCTATCCCTTTGACAACTTGAATTCCCCAAGGGCAAGTCAAGCAAAGCACGAGTACTGCTCCATCTATTGAAAAATCTCCACACAATGTTTCCTGCTTCAATCCCCCTGAAAGCATATAATCTTCCTTGTATCAGCTATTTTTCAAACAGATTTCCGGCTCCTCCTTACCTCCAGCCCGTGGAAACACACGTTCGTGAGTGAGATATTCATCTTCCGGAGAAGAGGGTCGGGAAAAAAAATGAAGATTCCTTCCTTCCGTTCTGCGATCGGTTCGGTTCTGGTCCAAGTCCAGCCCAGAGCAAGATGACGACGACGACGACGACGACGGTCTTTCGGATGATTAAATCAGATAAATTGACTCGTTGTCGGTCGTGACGAAATGTTGATTCTACTCCATCTTCTCTCGGTTTTCGAGGTATTCAGTATCTCTTCCTATCCGACGAGAAACATCCAGGCCACGGGCCGAGATTTTTATCCTCGGGCACATAATTGAGACAGAGGTTGAAATCAATCACTCGTGTGATAGCTAAATTGAATAAACTTTCTCTTCGTGTCATTCGTTTGTGAGGCGGATAAACCGCCCTACCGGAATGTAGGGGAGATGATCCTATATTAGTCTTATCACTCGCAATGCATCCTACTCGAATTTAAAGGAAGGCCGCGCGAGGATGAATATGGGAACACTACCCTACACACAATCGGTGTTCATCGTTGCATAATAGTCACATGTTCGTCTGTTTTTTCTTCTCGCTCTCTTGCACAGCTGAGCTGGTAAATAGAGAAGCTCATTTTAAATTAAATTCGCCCCGCTGTACTGGCGTTTCTTCCAGCAAGAAAATCCGACTATTTCGCTCCTTTGGATCCCGACACGTTATCTTCCGGCAGACAGCAGTCCTACATTGTACGGAACGCTTTTAGGCGCACAACAGCCCGGTAGGTATGCAAAAAGTGAGACACATCTGTTGCTGTGCAGCGGGGAAAAACGGCGGCGTGAGTGTTTCGCGAGCGCCTGCTAGATATGCTTGCCACGTTACACCAACAACGAAGACACAAATCCCGTTCTTATGGTAAACAGAGTGTATAATAGTAGGAAACGAAATGTAGTTTCGAAATTGGCTTAAGGCGAACAAACAGCAAAATGAATACCCGAACAGCGATCCGCTTTTCCACTGGAGAAAGGCTGTCACTGCGTCTATTGTGTCTTTTTTTTTTATGCAGTTGGGAGAATCTTGATTGCTAGTTGGATGGCAAAATTGGGAATATGAAAGGTGATTTCTTACGCATAGGTTTCTTAACTCAACAAGCAAAGTACATCAACCAAAAGGGCTTTTGGGTGCTAATACGATTCAAAGTTAATTATTGTCAGTGAAAACTATGAAACTAACTAACTGGGACTTGTTTAAGGATGTATTTTAGATTAGTTTTTGAGCACTACCCAAGCAACCAAGAGTTCTAATTTTACTTGAGATGAGACCTCAATAATTCAAGTTTAGTTGAAATTTAGTGCCAAGGAACGTTTTTGCTAAACAACAAGACACTTCACGTGCAGGCATAACTTAGAGGGTGTGCCGATCAAAATTTGGTCAAATAGTAATGTGTGTGAGTCGATCAAAGTTTTCATTAATATGTCAAATTCTTTTTCTGCCATAAGATTATGTACAGTCTCCTTGTCCACTTTATTCGCCGCAGAACGCCAGTTTGCCTTGAACTGTTGCTCGGTCACAACAGCTTTTTGAGTCTTCCAGGGTGGCCACACAATCTTAATCTAAAAATTCTCGCATTTTTCCCGAGTTTTTCCCGACTGTTAAGATGAGTTAATATAAATTACTCGTAGCTAAATCTCTGAGCTCCCAAACTTTGTCCAGTTTGATTTACCACCAGACACTTTCCATTTATTTAAAACACGCGTTTTTGTGCGACAGGATGAGCCAATTTTCAACAAATGTTGTCAAATTTGGTAGCTCCTTCTTGGTTCTTGCCAAAATTTGTCCAAACCATTTTCTTGTCTCTGGAATCCGGCAAACAACGTCAGACGGCATTGAGCACAGCTGCCCAAATTCTTTTTCACCATGTGTTAACACCCTTACAAACGCAATTCGCCAAACTACAAACACATTCGCCACCACATGAAAGATATGTTCATTTCTGGCTTCACCTGTAACAGCCGTGTAGCCAGATCGTGGTTTGGATTTATTTATTTAGACCAAACGCAAAAACATCACTGCATCGCTGGTGTTTGCACATTTTGTTTTATACCGCATCTATTTTGCATAATTTAAGAACTTATTTAAGCTTCTAAGTTTCTTACTGAACGCACTCTTGAAAAATTAAATTTAATGAACTTCGGAATATCTATGAAGATTAGGTGGAAATATCTATAATGAGCATGCCAGAAGTTGATTAAACTTCTCGGCAGTTGAATAAAATAATTGGAAGTTTCCAGATAATCATGAAGTTTGCTCGCTGTCTTTCGAGAAGAGAAATGGTGGAACTTTAGAGAAGTTCATTGAATTGCCGAAAAATCAATAACGTTTCTGGAAACTTGGATGAACTTCCAATAAGTTTGCTGATCATCCATGGAATAGGAACAACTTTCTGGAAATGACGGGAACCTAGAAAATCAGATTTCGCTTTCAAGAAGTTGTTTTAACTTCCAGCAGGTACATGTTCTGTGATAAAAAGCAGAATATCACACATATTTAAATAACTGACGAGAAATTGAAAAAAAAAATCCTGGAAGCCGTGGAATTTCTGTGGGATAGTTAGCATTACCGAGATGTTGTTAAACCGTACACAAACTTTTTATGATCTCCAAGATTGTGAATAGGTAGAAATTCTATGAAATTGATTAAAAAGTATTTGGTTTCTTTATTCTCGTTTTGGTTGGGTTACAAAAATTTTCGAGTAGTAAGAAGTTTAAGTTCTTCTTAAAATTTAAATACCCTAAACTTTTGGGATGTTTTCGGAACGATTGGAAAGTTTCTCGATCACCTGGAAAGATTCCTGAAGTTCTATGAAGCTCCCCAAACTTATGGAGAAATCCTGTGAATGTTTTCTAAACTTTTCGAATGCTAAAAAAATCCAGTTTCCTGTTTATCTGGGACGTTTTCTGAAATTCTGGAAAGTTTCCCGATCTTGGGGGAAGTTTGCTGAAATTCTTGAAAGATCGCAGGACTTCTGAGAAATTTCCTAAATTGCTAAATCCCCTGAGCATCCGGGAGTTTTTTCGAGCTTTTGGAAAGTTCCCTAAACTTCTGGGAAATTGGGACTGGGAACGTCTGAGATGTTTGCTGACCTTTTGGAAAGTTTCCTGATCTTTGGGTGAGTTCCATGGTCTTTGTGAGCATTTCCTGAAGTTCTGAGAAGTTTTTTAAATTCATGAGAAACCATGAACTTCAAGAAAGTTTCTTGAACTCCTGAACTTCGCTGAACTTTTAAGAAGTTCTGTATATGTCTAGCAAGTTTCATGAAATTCTAAGAAATTCACTAAACCTCTAGGAAGATCGACAAACTGTTGAAAAACTTCATGAACTTCTTGACAGTTCTTTATTGGAAGTTCTCTAATTTTCTGGCAAGTTCCTTGAATTTTTGGGAAGTTCCCTGAACATCTTGAGTAGTTCTATGAACTTCTAAAAGAATCTGATAAGTTTTCTAAACTTCTGGGAGCCCTCTGAATCTCTGGATAGTTACCTGAACTTCTGTGAAGAACCCTTTACTTTTGGAAGCTTCCCTGACCTCGTGGTAAGCTCCTTGAATTTGTGGACAGTTCCTTGAATTTCTAGGATACAATCTGAATTTCAGGAAAGTTGTCTGAACTTCTAGGAAGAACCCTTAATTTCTGGAAAGTTCCCTGATTTTATGGTATGTTCCTTTGACATCAGGGAGAATAGCTAAACCTCGGGAAAGTCTAAGTCAAATCTAAAAAGTATACCGAGCTTCTGATAAGTTCCCTGAATTTCTGAGTGCACTGAATTTACAAGATTTTTTTCGAACTTTTGGGAGATAATTTTTGTCCATTAGTTTCTTTACCTTTTCCGATATTGTTGGCGTAAATACTGCGGGCCGTAAGTCTTAAGGACAGATTTGCAAAAATTCCACAGGTTCACCAACCCCCAAGTTTTCGTTGAGAGAACTAGCTGAGGACATACGCCAATCCGTTAAGCTGTAGTGCACCTACGTAACACTAAGGCCAACATATCCAGCTGCATCGCAACAGCTGGAAAAAGTCATCAGTTGACTGTAGTTATCGCATATGTCTAAGATCATATCCCTTGGCATGTTGAAACGTCGCAGAAAGTGCTTCTTGTCATAGTTTGACGTGGCTCTATCTATCACTATCAGCACTATTTAATATCGTTTAAATGAGATGCATGCATTCACACACTCACCACCATTCAAACCAATCCATGGTAAAAAGTTTGCGAAAAATCCTCGCTATCTGAAGAAAACAAAATTTCTGATCTCTGGATAATGTACGATTGACAAGATGATAGGTGTTGGTGGGTTTAACAACAAGAAATACTACACCGGAGCGGGGAACGCAAAGTTGGTCTGTTTTAGCTGGTTCTGTTTAAGTTTGCTGATGCAAATCAACTATAAAGATGTTAAAATAGACCACCGCTGAAGATGCTCTAAGCGGTACATTTTGAACAGGCTAAACAATGAGATCGGTGGACCGAGTAAATGACAAAAACGCTACTCAAATCATTTGAAAAAGGTGTGAGTGTGGTTCCTTTCATATGACAAAAATTCCCGATGACTTTTGAAATTCCCGTCTTTTTCCCGCATATTTCCCGATGATTTTGGATTCCCGCATTTTTCCCGCATTTCCCGATTTTCCCGAGTGTGTGGCCACCCTGTTAGGGTTCCACTTGACGATGACCTAATATTGTTCGATTGGGCGGAGCTCTGGCGTGTTGGGAGGGTTCTTGACCTTGGGCACCATTTGAACGTTGTTGGCAGCATACCACTCCATGGCCTTTTTCCGTAATGGCAAGATGCCAAATCCGTCCAAAATAGAACGGAACAATTGTGTCCTGCTTCAGGAAAGGCAGTAGCCATTTTTGTAGACACTCGCTCAGATTAATTTCCTGGTTGACGGTTCCGGTCACAATTGTAAACGTTGCTCTTCAAGTCCCAGGTACAGACGGCCAGCTACACCATCTATTTCATCGCGAACTTTGACAGTTTAACGTGCTTGAAAATATCTGCCACCTTTTCCCGTCCGGTTGCCGTATAAAATTCCTGTCCCGGAAGCTGTTTAAAGTCTGCCTTGACGTAAGTTTCATCGTCCTGTACCACGTAATCAATTTTTGTCAGCATCGTCGTGTACAAGTTTCGCGATCGTGCTTTGTTTATCGTCGCGATTTGGAGTCACCACTTTCTTGTAAGTCGACAGTCCAGCTCGTTTTTTAGCTCTATCCACGGTTGAAGGCGCCACTCCCAGCTTCTGTACGGCATCTCGGACGGAGAGGTTGGGGTTCCCCTCGAAACAGCGGGCAACTCTTTTTGTCGTCACTGTGGCCTCCGGCTTTCGATTTCCCCCCGATCCCGCTTTCCTGGATGTCGGCAAACGTTCACCAAACACTTTTAATACGTTGGTAACAGTTGAACAGACCAACTCTGCCATCCGGATCACTTCCGGCTTACTCCCTTCAACACTTGGCATCACTGCTTTCGTCGAAGCGGGCGTCCTCCCCTTCCGGTACTTCATCACGAACAACCTAGGGAAGCGCACCATCGATTTCCCCGAGAAGACAGCCGACCCAAGTGGAGGGGTCTACCTCTTTGAAGAGGCCAACCAACTCCTCACCGAAGTCGCCAATCAGGTGTTCCCCCCGGTGGCCAGGGTTCCATTGCTGTGGAGCTTAAGATTGGAACCGGGTAGGAATAACCGTTGACAACACCTTTCAAAAAGCTTTCAGGGCCGGAGCCAACCCAAATGCGGTACAGGCGACGTTCCTTGAACTCATCAGCCGGCAACCATTGCATCCAGTACACGGAGGGCTCCGTTGGAAACGACGGGGTCGGCATCGGGATAACCAACGAGGATTTTACACGGTTCCATAGGCTCCCCAATCAATGCAGCATCTTCTTTGCCGAAGCACTTGCTATACGGATCGCCGTCACCACTCCATCTGACCGACCAATTGTGGTCTTTACGGACTCAGCCAGCGTGGTCACTGGTCTCCGTTCAGAAAAACCGTCACGACCTTGGATCCAAGCAATCGCACTACTGGGCTTTCCTGGAACAACAATCGGCTGGATACCTGGCCACTGCGGTATCCCAGAAAACGTCGAGGCTGCTCGATTGGCCTCAATCGGAAAAAGTGCCAATGTTTACGGTAAAACCATCCCTGGAGATGATGCAAAAAAAAATGGCTCACCGGAATCGTATGGAACGCCTGGACCAACCACAACACCTAGAACCGCGAGCTCTTCATCCAAAAAATTAAACACTCCGTTCACCGAGGTTAGGAACAACCGAACCACCGACAACAGGTGGTCTTCTCCCGCCTTTGCTCTGGACACACCAGGGCATCTCACAATATGGCCGGAAACGGGCCATTCCGAATAAACTGTTCCACCTGCAACGAGCACCACTCGGTGCTCCCAGTACCAAGAACCCCGGGAATTCTATGGCATCTCAAGCTCCCCGGAAGATGCCCTCAGCGACGACCCGACTAGAGAGGCAGTATTGGTTTGCTTCCTCAAGGATTGCCATATTTACGACAGTATATAGTACAGTTAATACTTAACCAAAACTACGAGGAGGGGTAGAGGGTCCACCGGTGATGGACCCCTCAACGATGCCTGTCCCGATGGGTGCCCCCCCCCTCCCTCCCTCTCTCAAATCACACCCGCGAACCATCAAACAGGAGCCCCCAAACCTGAAAATTGTTTCGAAGGTGTTTTTCAAGTAAACTTATTATTTTTAAATAAATTGTGTGATAAGGGCCCTAGAGTCCTTCCCTCCCACTTGGTTGGGACCCTTCAGGCCCTTCCTCGTATGCTAATATTTCAAGACACGAACCAGCCACCGGCTGAAAATTTCTCAAATAAAGACAAACAAACAAACAAACAATTTCGCCAATTTGGCGTGAGAGTAGTTTGGATTTTCACCATGCGCGTGCAAAATTTTAATGCGTTTCTTCTCTTTCTTCGACGACATCTTGATAACTTCAGTTCTAAACTCAAAATTTAAATAAAGGCATGATACAACACACACACATCTTCAAAATAAGGGAAGTGCAAAACTTGTTAATGCACGATGAAAGAAAATGCGTCAAGTTCAAGTCGACCAAATTTTGACCGAAACACCCTTTAAATTTCTTTAAAGTATCAATAACATTTGAAGCTAATTGAACGTTCAAGAAAAGTTTTTTGTTGCCATTCAACTCAACCTTCAAGTTCTTATGTTGTTAGTTGAGAACTTGCTTTGAACTTTAAAAAATCTTCAACACAAAGTTCAATCAGAGTGCTAACCGTACTTTTAATCAGCGCAAAAGTTCACAGTACATCTACGTTATACTAATTTCCTACTTTTCGCAGTACACGTAAATTTCTGAGTTACACTTTAAAAAATGTCAAAGAGATTGTTTATATTTAAACAGTGCTCCAAGTTTGACGAGAAACAAGAGCAACAAAATGGCTTTTTCAAGAAGAACGGCCTATTTTTTTACCATCATTAAAAAACTGTTAACTAAATAGAATGCGGAAATGACGCTGTCACTCAATAAAGTAAACTTAATTCATTCAGATTGAGTTCTAGATGATCTAAACAGAGAGACTTTTGGCACAGACAAACATAACGTAACACTCTAATTGATGCCCATCATCCACCTGAAGTAACGATTAATTTGAATACTAATAGTTGGCCAAGCCACCACTCACAGTGCTCGCATCGATAATTATGACATTTTGCTCGCTTGCAAGTGTGAGTGTGTTCTGAAATGTTTCGTTTTGTTTTTTCGTCAAAACGAGACGCAAATGTGAATTTTTATTTTGCTCAAATCGGGAAGGTCGAAACTGCGGAAAATCCATATGAAATTTATTGAGATTAATATAACTATTATATAGAATTTAATTTTGGCATCAAATAGATGGGCGCAGTGGATAAAGTTTTGCCAGTCAAGGGCGTTTGTGGTGGAGTTTGATAGAGGCGGACAAAAGGCGGTCGAAAAGCGCAAACTATGCTTTGACCATTCCAACTAGACAGCTTATTAAAACTGTTACAAGCCTGAGTAAGGGTAAGCAAACAAGTAATTTAGTTCTTATCTATTATGAATATAGAATCATTGTTTAAGTTATGTGACAATGCCATCCCGTCGCAACCTGCTGCTACGCACATTATTCCTGAGATTTCTGGTGAACCATCCCACGAAAGGGAAATTGAATTCCAAAACATCGAGTTCCTTGCCAGTCCGGTTGTGGGGATTTTTCAAGTCGTCTTCCAAACGAACGATTGACAGTAAAGCGAGCCTGAAGTAGTGTGCGTGTGTTTCATGGCATGTTGCGGCAAGCAAGACAATCAATCATGGTTGACCCTGAAATGGCTCTGCCGTCAGATAGCGCTAGTGTTTTAACGTATCTAAATTTAAATTTATGACGATGCATTGTAAGGCAATTTGTATAACCCACCTCGTTCATATGGCACAGAGGTAAATATCCCAGTTTTTAAAAGAAGGGCTAGAGTTGGGGACTAGGTAGTAAGTATTTATGAAAAATTAAGTTTACCTTAGAAAAATTCATCTAATAGAACTCAATCATCATTTCACCACACAGCACTCAAGATGAAAAATTGCGGCAGGGTTGGAGAAAAACAAAAATGACGAATATATAAATTAAAGGATGATGGATCGCGGATTCGTTTTTAAAAAGATAAACCGATCGAACTAACTAACAAATTAAGACTAAACTTTATTTCCAATATTAAACCTAAGCTGAGTTCCCTAACGAGGCGCGTGGTTGATAATTTCTGCTGACGTCCCGGTTCGTCGTCGATGGTTCTCGATGTACTCGATCGATAGCTGGACTTCGGCACAGGCAAAATGCTGATCCTTTAGAATGCGTGTCGAACGATGGCAATGGTTCGACGATGTCGTTGCTCTCCAGCCGGTGGTGCTGATGTTGCAATAATCTAGTCGTTGCACCATACTTGATGATGTGGTGCTCTGTTGGTAAATCGGTCGATTGTTACCATGGCCGATTGGACTACGGTGTTGTGGTATGCTGAGTTGACAATGTCGATGAACTGAGGTTCGGGTGCTAAGTGGTTGTTGTCAGGTGTGGTTCAGGAATCGTTCGATAACTTATATATATGTCTTTTGCTTTTTTTTACGTAAGAGTACGTCTTTGTTTTCAATACTGGGGTGCAATTTCAAAAAATCTCATTTTGGCCGTCACGAAAAGTGGTCTGGTTTTAATCGTTAATATCTCAGTCATTTCTCAAAAAAAAAATTCAAAGTTTTGCACCATTCGATTGGAAATATTTCCACACATCAACTTCAATAGAGAACAATGTTGATTTCGGGCCACATACTATTGAAAAATTCATAAACGTTTAGCCTTGTTTATTAAAAAGTATATAAACCCCTTCAGGCCTTAGAGATCATATATGACCCCAAAAGGAAAATGGTTGTAAAAATAACAGAATCATTTCTTTTATAATAAATTGGGAAATATTTAAAAAAAACATATGAGGTTAAAGCCTAACTGGTCACATAGAACATTCTGAATATGAAAAAGATCACGAAGAAAAAATAAATGCCTTATTAAAAGCGTTGATTTAAAACATGGTACATATGTATGCGTATTATAAATTTTTGGTGATAAATGTTTAATATTTTTGGATTTTTCTCACTTCAGAACTTCAGATCTACAGTTGTAACAGTAGCTCTTAGGGATGATATTTATTCAAACATATTAAGGTTCATACCTTTTGGAAGGTCAACAGTAATTATTTGAAAATTTTGTGATGTTCTAGGTCATCAAAACTGTCCTTGAGTTCAAAACTTTAGATTTACAGTAATAACAATAACTTTTGAAGCTATACAAAGTAACGCTACGTATTCAACCATATGCAGTGAATATTTTAGAACATTAACAAACATTACGGAACAAACGTGGAAGATAGGGGTCACCAAAACTGTCCTTAAGTTTAGAACATAAGATCTAAACAGGCCTGTTGAAGTGGCGGACTTAGTCCGTGCTTTAACCTACCCCGCAGTGGGATGTTAGGCAAAAAATGTCGTTGGTTCGAGTACCACTGTACACATGCCCTTTTCGCTCAATTTTCCTAAAACATCTGCTATGTTTCCAAGCCTGCCGCACACTAGCGGAACTATCAAAACTTTCTCTTCATATCTTTCAATTCTAGCCAAAAACATTGTTGTTCACTCTTGGTGCCTCATGGTGATGAGCGAACATCTCCTTCTACATCATAACTGGGACTTGTTTAAGGATGTATTTTAGATTGGTTTTTGAGCACTACCCAAGCAACCAAGGAACAACATTTAGTGCTAAATAACAAGACACTTCACGTGTATAACTTAAAGGGTGTGCCGATCAAAATTTGGTCAAACAGTAATGTGTGTGAGTCGATCAAAGTTTTCATTAATATGTCAAATTCTTTTTCTGCCATAAGATTTTGTACAGTCTCCTTGTCCACTTTATTCGCCGCAGAACGCCAGTTTACATTGAACTGTTACTCGCTCACAACAACTATTCGAGTATTCTTAAGGTTCCGCTTGACGATGGCCTAATATTGTTCGTTTGGGCGCAGCTCTGGCATGTTTGGAGGGTTCTTGTCCTAGGGCATTACTTGAATGTTGTTGGCAGCATACCACTCCATGGACTTTTTTCCGTAATGGCAAGATGCCATATCCGGTCAAAATAGAACGGAACAATTGTGTCGCTCCAAGAAAGGCAGTAGACGTTTTCGTAGGCACTCGCTCAGATAAATTTCGTGGTTGACGGTTCCGGTCGTCAATGTAAACGTTGCTCTTCAAGCCACAGATACAGATGGCCTGCCACGCCAGATATTTCTTCGCGAACTTTGACAGTTTAATGTGCTTGAAAATATCTGCCACCTTTCCCCGTCCGGTTGCCGTATCAAACTCTTGTCCACTGATTAAAGTCTGCCTTGACGTCAGTTTCATCGTCCTGTACCACGCAATCTAACTTTGTAAGCATCGTCGTGTAAAACTTTCGCGATCATGCTTTGGCCGACGTGTTTTGTTTATTGTCGCGATTTGGAGTCACAACTTTCTTGTAAGTCGACAGTTCAACTCGTTTTCTTTTGGCTCTATTCACGGTCGAAGGCGCCATTCTCAGCTTCTTTGCGACATCTTGGACGGAGAGGGGGGTTCCGCTCAAAACAGCGGGCAATTCTTCCCGATTCAGCTTTCCTGACTATCGACAAACGTTCACCGAACACTTTTAATACGTTGGTAACAACTGATTTAGCCACATTCAACAATTTCACCTACTTGGCGTGAGAGTACCCAGGTAACATATAAGCAGTTCTAAAGCGTCTTTACGGCAGCCTATCAAGCATTTAAGTCGCCGTAAATGCAACATAAATGCCACTTTTGGCCCAATATACGGCTGCTTTACTGCAATGCTATTATAATGCTTCATTAATGCTATTTTGCATACGAAATGCTTACTACAGGCTACAAGCATTTAAATAGCATTTGAAATTCAGCTTTACCACCGATAGCATTTAAGATGCTGATATAATGCTAATATAATGCTTGTAGCATCTGAAATGCAGGTAGAGGGTTGATTTACTGCATATGCTAATGCTTATTGGTTACATGTGTAGTTTGGATTTTCGCCATGCACGTGCAAATTTTGATGCGTTGCTTCTTTTCCTTCGACGACATTTTGATAACTGAAGTTCTAATCTCAAAATCAAAATAGAGGCATGATGCTATACAGTTGGTAGATGACTGAACAATGCGTATCACTGGTACTTCACGTACCTGCAGGTTGAAAATAGACTCTATTTAGTGGTCCTTAGCCTCTTATTCAGTAACTCCTATCCCTACCTCCCCGTGGTTCCGTCTGGGCTGCGAGCAACCTTAGGGAAAATCGGGTAACCAACCCCGGTGGGAACTTTGGTCGTAGGCTAACAGGGAAGAGGGGGTTGCTTTTGCAAACCTGCGCGTCTGTACTCCATGAGGAGCGGCTCACAACAGCGTCTATCCCCCATGTTAGGGGCGGCTGATCTACGTCCGAGTGCCAGGAAAGGACTCTAAGCTCAACTGTGCACTATGGTCCTCCGGAAAGTAGGGGGCTGGTGTCCGGCCATGCGAGCCAGCCGTAAAAAAGAACTGCAACGGAAAATCAGAATTGTGCAGGTTGAGGAACAAGGGCCGATTCTTCAACTTCAGCATAATCAAGGGCACAGCTTTCACTCCGGAAGCACTGCTGATGACAAGGACGCATTCTACGCGCAGCTCGAACGTGAGTACGACCGCTGCTCAAGCCTTGACGTCAAGATCATGATAGGAGACCTTAACGCTCAAGTAGGCCAGAAGGAGGAATTCAGACCGACGATTGGAAAGTTCAGCGCCCACCAGCTGACGAACTAAAACGGCCTACGACTCATTGATTGTGTCGCCTCAAAGAACATAGCACATATTTCCAACACAGCATCCCTCATCGGTACACCTGGAGATCACCACAGCAGACGGAATCGTATCGTGGCGCTAACATCGACTCCGACCACTACCTTGTGATGATCAAACTGCACCCAAAACTTTCCGTCATCAACAATACCGGCGACCGTCATCAACAATACCGGCGACCGCCACGGTACAACCTAGAGCGACTGAAGCAACCGGATGTCGCTTCAGCATACGCGCAGAATCTCGAGACAGCGTTGCCAGACGAGGGCGAGCTCGATGTGGCCCTTCTAGAGGACTGCTGGAGTACAGTAAAAGCAGCCATCAACGACGAGGCCGAGAGTACCATCGGGCACGTGGAACGGAGTCGACGGAACGAATGGTTCGCTCTGGAGGAGAATATTGCAGCGCGGGCGGTAATGCTGCATCAAAGGACCCGACAGAACGTGGAACGTTATAAACAGAAGCGGAAACAGAAGACCCGCGTCTTTCGGGAGAAAAAACGCCGCCTGGAAGAAGCGGAGCGCGAGGAAATGGAACTTCTGTGCCGTTCCCAAGAAACACGGAAGTTCTACCAGAAGCTCAACGCATCCTGCAACGGCTTCGTGCCATGAGCCGAAATCTGCAGAGATAAAGATGGGAGCCTCCTGGCGGACGGACGTGAGGTGAACGAAAGGTGGAAGCAGCACTTCGATGAGCACCTGAATGGCGTAGAGAATGTAGGCATGGGAGACCAAGGCAATGACTACGTCAGTGCAGCAGAGGAAGGAAAACTCCCACTGTGAGGGAATTTGAGGATGCCATCCACCAGCTCAAGCAAAAAAAGCAGTTGGTAAAGATGGTATCGCAGCTGAACTTATCAAGATGGGCCCAGAAAAGTTGGCCACCTGCTTGCAACGGATGATAGCCTGGATCTGGGCAACCGAACAGCTACCGGAGGAGTGGAAGGTAGGGGTTATCTGCCCCATACATAAAAAAGGCAATCATTTGGAATGTGAGAACTTAAGAGCGATCACAATTCTATATGTCGCCTATTAAGTAATATCCCAGATCCGTCGCAGACGATTCCGGCGTCTGTCACCTAAAACGAATGAGTTCGTGGGAAGTTATCAAGCCGGCTTCATTGACGGCCGATCAACAACGGACCAGATCTTCACCGTAAGGCAAATCCTCCAGAAGTGCCGTGAATACCAGGTCCCAACGCATCACCTGTGCATCGACTTCAATGCGGCATACGACAGTATCGACCGCACAGAGCTATGGAAAATTATGCACGAGAACAGCTTTCCTGGGATGGACGGTGTGCAAAACTGAGTAAGGATTTCGGGTGAACTATCCAGTTCATTCGAATCTCGTCGGAGAATGCGACAAGGTGACGGACTCTCATGCCTACTATTGAACCTCGCTCTGGAAGGTGTAATGCGAACCGAACACGACCGGATCCACCTGAGAAGTAATGCCACGATAGACGGGGATATCTTCGAGGTGGTAGAGGAATTTGTCTACCTCTGATCCTTAATGACGGCTGACAACAATACGAGTCGTGAAATTCGAAGGCACATCATCAGTGGAAGTCGTACCTACTACTGGCTCCAGAAGAAACTACGGTCTAAAAAGATTCACCCTCGCACCAAATGCACCATGTACAAAACGCTACTTAGACTGGTGGTCCTCTACGGACACGAGACATGGACCATGCTCGAGGAGGACCCGTAAGCACTTAGAGTTTTCGAGAGACGCGTGCTAAAGCGGTGTGCAGAAGAACGGTGTGTAGCGGCGAATGATGAACCACGAGCTCGCTGCACTCTACTGCGAACCCAGCATCCAGAAGGTGGCCAAAGCCGGAAGGATACGGTGGGCAGGGCATGTTGCAAGAATGCCGGACAACAACCCTGCAAAGTTGATGTTCGCTACGGATCCGGTGGGCACAAGAAGGCGTGGAGCACAGAGAGCAAGATGGGCGCACCAGGTGGAACGTGATCTGGCGAGCATTGGACGTAGAAAGCGACAGCTGCAAACCGAGTATTGTGGCGTACTATTGTTGATTATGTCTTATCCTAAATGTGATGTTGTACAAATAAATGTATGCATGATGCTACACGCACACATCATCAAAATGAAGGGTGTGCAAAATTTGTTAATGCACGATGAAAGAAAATGCGTCCAGTTTAAGTCGACCAAATTTTGATCGAAACACCCTTTAAATTTCTTCGACGTATCAATAACTTT
The DNA here is from genome assembly GCA_034211315.2 of Aedes japonicus. Taxonomy (NCBI): domain Eukaryota; kingdom Metazoa; phylum Arthropoda; class Insecta; order Diptera; family Culicidae; genus Aedes; species Aedes japonicus. The sequence continues at coordinate 16,434 of JASCZW010012761.1, forward strand.
TAAAACTACTTGAACGACCAAGAAAAGTTTCTTGTTGCCATTCAACTCAACTTTCAAGTTCATATGTTGTTTGTTGAGAACTGGCTTTGAACTTCAATAAATCTCTAACACAAAGTTCAATCATAGTACTAACCGTACTTTAAATCAGCGCAAAATTTCACAATACATGTTAAACTACTGTTCTACTTTTTAAAGTACACGTACAGTTATGAGCAACACTATTACATTAAACAATGAATGCGAACTAGAAAGTTCGGTTAATTACTTAAAAGTAAGCTGAATAGAATTTTCTACATCATCCTTCGATTTGCTGGCGAAAAATACCCTTTTATCAGAACAAAATTCAAACGGGCCAAATGAATTTATTTATTCCTATGTTTGACCTGTGCCTTACACAACAAATAGGATAAAAGCTTATCCGGGCTAAATGAGATTATAAACTCTTCAGCATAAATCGTTGCTCACAATCGAAACTTGAAGTTAATGGTCGATGGTAAACAGAACAAACAAAAAGCTATGCGCCTGGAATACCAAGGTGTTTATACCACTTTGACAGATCGTTTGCTGGATTGGAACTACCTGATTGACAGATAATCGATTGTTTCATTTTTGAAGTTTTGCGTCTGGCATTCCAGGGCTTTTTACCAAAAAGAAACGTGGCTTCCCAAGTGCGATTGTAAAAACAAGCGGAATGACCGATCAAAAATTAGGAAAGTGTAAGTTAAAAACAAAGTAATGGCCCAAACACAATGATAATGGAAACGGAAAACGGCAAAGCCCGATCTGAGTATGCCTGCTTGTCGGAAACTTGTTGGACATTTCGAAGTCATTTGGGGAAGGTCCATTAATTATGTCACGCAGTAAGGGGGGAGGGGGGTTTGGGAAAACGTGACGATCCATACAAAAAAATTTGAAGGTCCATACAAAAAACGTGACAAGGGGGGGGGGGATTAGAAAAAGTCATTTTTTGCGTGACGTAATTAATGGACGTTCCCTCCCTCCCCCCAGTAACTGTCAAAATTGCCGTTTTCCGTTCCGTTTCCGTTATCATTGTGTTTGGACGGTAAGCATCGTCAGACGCAAGCACTAATGGTCCATTTCACAGGGACGTCACACCTCAGATTTGACAGGTACATGTGTTCATAAATTCGTGTATGAAAAACAGGGATGGGTAACACGACGGTTGTTGCTATCTCTTATACTCTTATGGTGAAAAGTGAGGTTAAATTTTTCCGTGCAATGCCCTATACATACGTATAAACAAACAAACAGAAAGAGCATCCAAACAAGCGCATTTGAGATTTGTGATTATCAATAGTAACCAGATATGTGATGGATCACCACCGTCCAAGACAATCATCAGTTGTCGACCACGAATATGATTATTTTCATCAGGCACTACCTAACCTCAAAATGTATGTATGGAATCAGCTATGCTTGACAGCGATTACCTGCGCTTGCCCATTTACTAGTAATGGCATGCCAGAAGGAACAGTGGTACTTAGTTTTGCAAGTTTTCCCGCTCGACCAATTTTCGTTAAAATCATCACGCGGAGACACACGGAGACAGGCTGCCACGTCATTACAACGTCGGTCCATCGGACCCTAACGTCCGACTATTAGTGAGCAACCAGTTTGCTTCGCTCCCGATACAGGAGATGCCAAAAAAGGCCAAGGTCCCACCGTTCTTCACCACGTTAAAGGACATCGCTGCATTCAGGGCTGAGCTTGTAGCCATCCAAATTCATTCACAGTACAAGCTACAGGCACAAGAATCATGTGCACAACGGAAGCTGACTACCGTGCTGTTGGCGCTCACCTAGTCGCCAAGTAGCAATAGTACTAAACTCACGGTAGTATTGAAAATTGAGCGAAGGGCTTGGATATAGCAGTACAGGAACCAACTCAATTTTCAATACTTCTATTCAATTTTCACAACCTGCCGTACACTGCCGGAACTATCAACACATTCTCTTCATATCTTTGATTTCTAGCAAACATTACTGACCACTCTTTGGAGCCCCATGGTGATGAGCGAATATCTCCTTCTACATCTTATGAAGGGTGTCAACACGATGACCGTCCTGACAAAACGCGATCCCTCTTCAATATTATCGCCGAGTGGAACCAATATCACACGAAGCAACACGATGTGACACAGAGTGGGAACTGCCTTGCGTTCAGCCACGGAACCCGAAACTGCCACATGTAACCGGTGTGTGGCAAATCTTCCAGAGCGCACGCCATTAAGAATTGTACCCCAATGGACGAGGGTGCCCTACCGAAACCGAAAAAGCAATCGAGCCTGCCCCAAACGTGTGGAGTTTTTGACGATCCGTAAGCAGGCGTCAATACGGCCACCTCCGATAAACAACTTCCCTACACTCCGTTACCGGAGCAAATGGTGGAGTTCGTCCATACCACCAACTACATTCCTGCCGGTCAAAGCCGCCACATCCGTGACGATGGAATTTAAGTCAAGCAACAAGCATTCGTAATAAGTAGTTCCGATCGCACGATACCGAGTCGGTTGAATCCATTGATAGGCAACTGCTAAGCATCGAGCAGGCGATCTCCCACGCCTGAGAGCAACTAGTGATAGATCAGGTGAGCAACTCTGTACCCATTGATAGACCCACTAAAGATTTCATCCAATTGCGCAAATCCAAAGAACCGGTCTGCCTATATTCTGAAGTGAGATTCGTCTACACACCCGCTGACCCTGGGAAACCTTGTCTTCTCATAGAATACAGGTTAACTTAATTATTTTGTCTCTCTTCGGTTGGAAATTTCATCATAGCTGAACAGACTTTGGGTCCTCCTTTAGCTCAGACGGAAATCGACAAAGCAACACCATGCTGGAGGTAGCTGGGTTCGATTCCAGGTCTAGGAATTTTTCGTTGGGCACTATTCATAAACCACGTAAGACTTTTCTGGGGCGGAGGGGCGGTTTGGCCAAAGTCTACGCTCCTTACAAAATTTTAAAAAAAAAATATGGAGAAATGTCTACGAGGAGGATTCTGAGATTTTCAAAACTAAGTCTACGTGGTTCATGAACAGGCCCTTAAGGAAAATTTCTCAACTTCTTGGGCATAGGGTATGATTGTACTTACCACACAATGAAACTAATGCAACAATGGTACCTGGCATCGAAAGCTCTCTATAAATAACTGTGGAAAGGAAATTAAGAACACTAAGTGGAGAACAAGCCATAAGCTAATTTCCAAAGAAATAAGATTGAAACGCCAAACGCTAGGACAGTTTTGGCTGTGTACCAGTTCGCGAATTAATTTAAATTTTACCTAAACTTGACATATGGAAAATACTCGATTGATCGACTAAAATCCCTTTGTTATTGATCAACAAACTTTTGATAAGGTGTCTGTCAAAATGGAGTTGCCGTCTGTCAGAAATAAGTCAGCTCGAGTAGCAGACTTAATCGATTATTTTCCAGCTGTCAAGTTTAAGTGAAAATAAAAATTAATTCGTGAACTGGCACACAGCCTTAGAAAACCTTAGATAAAGATTGTACTCGAAAAAAATGCAACGTTTTCTTTTGTGTATAACTTTTCATTGCATGGGTAAAATGAAATTTTGGGTAAAAGTAGTCTAGAGTGTAATGTTTACATGTGTTCAAAATTTCGTCAGAATCTGTCAAGTGGTTATCGAGATGGCTTCCAAGCAAGAAGTGCTTCGACGTGGAAAACCCAGGCCAGTCCCTCAGGTGGATTGCGAAACAGTTGGGAATCGACAATTCTACCGTTTCAGCGGCGAGCTGGCAGGGGAAGATAAGCGAAGATGACCGACCCTGTGAACACAAGGAAGGTGAGGGATTAGTTCAAGCACAATCCGAACCGTTCGATTCGGAACCTGGACAACAAGGTCAATTCTTCCATCTGGTTCGTCCAGTAGACAATGAAACGGGCTGGACCTTATGTCTACAAAGTAAGGAAGGTGCCTAACCGAACCGATAAACACAGTGGCTAAATCCCACGTCAGGAAGCTATATCGCGAGTGGTTGGTAAAGCCGAAATGCATCGTAAAGGACGACGAGACGTACATTGAAGCGGATGCCAAGCAGATCCCTAGCCTGGAGTTTTTCATCGGCACGTCTCGCGTGAATGTTCCGGAGAAATTCCGGAAGAATAAAGTCGACAATTTTGCCAAGGAGTCCTGGGTGTGTCAGGCGATATGTGGGTGCGGCTAATTTAGTAAGCCGTACATAAGGACCGGCACCATCAACGGACAAATATATGAAGAAGAATGCCTCCAGAAGCGCCTGCTGCCCTTCCTCCGGTCCCACGAAGATGACACTCTGCCATTATGCGAAACCGGCGATGGAGTGGTACGAATCCAACGATGTTGCTTTTGTGCCGAAGGAGGCATATCTGCCAAAAATGGCCAGAACGTCACCCGATAGAAAAATTCTGGGCGATAGGGAAAACTCCAGAACACGTGGAAGGTGTTCAAAAACGATAAGGATTTGAAGAAAGAGTGGATGAAAGTGTGTAAGGAAATTGTTGCACAAATGTTGCCCATGATTTGAAGGTTAATTTTAAATCCAAGATGTGGCATTAAGCCAAGGAAAAAAGGTAAATAAACCAACTTTGCAAAAACATAGCTCCACCAAACTGTCCAGAACTTTTTACAATAGAAAAGTACTGGGCTCTATGTAGTTGGGCGGAAACTCTTCGAAACTAAGAAGAAAGAAAATGGTACCGATGATTTCAAGAGAAGATGGAGAATCGGGCATATCTAAGGATACCGTACGAAGCCTGATGGCGGGTGTACAGCAAGTTCGAGAACTTTACAGAAAAAAGGGTTAACATGTTTATCAACTGTTTCTGATGTAGGTCTCTTTTATTACGAAATAAACAATCAATTTCTGTTGAATTGTAATGTAAATGTGTATTGCTGCTAGGTGTCCGGAAACTAAACATGAGACAGGCTTTATAATGTTCATCAATAAGAACTACTGGAAAAACTTCAGAAGCACTTTTGGGCAGCATAACCAATGATCTGGCAACACTATTGTGTTTCTTTCCACACGTGGTAAAGTACCAGACCAGCCCTGGGACCTGATAGTTGAATTGAAACTGCCTCAAGGTTTTGCCAGTGCCCAGGGGTTACAGGTAGTACCGTATTTTTGATCCTGAATTCGTCTAAATAACTTCATCCTTCTAATTTATTAGATGCTACATTAGACCGCACATCATTGAACAATAGGTACCGTTAATCTCTTAGATTGCTGTAATGTTCTTGCGCTGAAATTCGGGTTCAATTCGCATGAAAGCGCATATAGTAACAAACGGTTTGTTTGATAGCAACTTAAAAAAAAAGAGAGAGAAAACAAATGACAGTGATCACACAGACAAACCGACATGAATGACAATAGAAAATGTCTTAATATTTCTGTTCAAATCATATTACTGATACCTATCTTCGTGTTCGCTGAGAATGAGAAAGTTCATGTCTGAGCAATTCCGCACATATTAATGTACAAATTATCTAGATAAAATGATCTATAGGATTTGACAGATGGGATCGCTACACATTTGAATCGGTCGTTATAAATTCTTGATCAAAATGAAGATTGATGTTTCGTGTCGGTTTGTCGGTATATTCGGTTTAGTCGAGCATCGAGTTATTACTAGATGCACCAAATAACAATCAGGAAATGTCATGTGATATGAACTGTTCCCATCCCTTGTCCAGGTCTCTGTACCATTAGAAAATGGTCAAGAATCTGCTGAACCATTTTTCATGTAATATGAATTGTTGTTCATCTAAAAAAGCGCATTAAACTCATATTTCTTGAATTTTATCATCTAAATCTTAGTGCACCAATTATCAATTTGACGGAGCGTCATCTGCGAGTGCGTGCTTTACGTTGGATTGCCTATTAGAAACAGGTGATTCCCGTACTTGGGAATCCATATCCCCGCGAATCCGTTTCTTATCAAACATGACTGCGTCTGTGATGGTGGATTTACATTCAACCTTCGGTTTTCCACTCAACGGAAAACTTTTTCGAACCCAAACACCAAGAAGCATCCTTAACTCCCACAGCACCGCACCAGAATATTAATCCATCCAATTATTCAATTTTACCGCTTGATAGAATTGGAATGGATCTTCGAGATCGGAATCTTATTTATGGCATCGGTACAATGAACATGATTGAATTCTCCCACCTCCCTTGGAAGAGCCAATTGAAACTTCTCCCGGCAAATGTACCAGCCTGAAGAGGAATCCAGCCAAGAGGAGTCCGTCAGCACCTCGTGACCGAACGGAAATAGTCGAGTTGGGAAAACTTATTTCCATCCGAGACAGATGACGACGATGATATCCTTTTTTCCGTTTGCTCTCGTCGACCGAGCCCCACTTGAAAACAAAACCGGATCCGGAACCCTAATCATCACTTTTCTCTTTTTGCAAACGGGAGAGGTATCCTTTTAACTTAAATCAATTGTAATGGTCATTTATTGTGTTTTTGTGAGTTCCTTTTTGCTCTCGGCTTTGGCTCTTCGGCTGGGTCTCCGGTCCGGATCAACGGCAGCAACACACCGAACAATCTGCCGTGTTCAGCAGCAATCCGAAAGGATCTCCGCCGTCATTTACTTTGACCGTTCACCCAGACTTCTTCGTTGGTTTCCTTGCATGCATGCGGAGGTGAGATCTGGGGCAGGAAGCATCTGAGACGTGCCTCCGGCTGTTTTATGGCGGGTTCGTCGGAGGATGTGTGGGAGCAGAATGTATCGTCGGAACTGACCAGACCTGATGTATTGTTATTTTTTGTTCCCAAGTCCGGGGCGGTGAGTCTAGTCCTTCTCAGGTCCAGCTTGACCTGGAAGAAGAAGAGGCAGCTCTCTTGCTACTGATGTACGTTCATTGGGCCAATAAAATGTGGTCGTCTTGAATTTCTCATGAACTTCGATCTGTAATATGTTTGTCTCACGTAAGTTTGTTGAAGCTGTGCAGGAAAATTGTTGATTGGCGTGAAATATTTGGTTTGGGAAGCGGATAGTATAGAGGAATATGGTAGAGTGATGATTCGGTGGAAATCAAACGTTGATATTGTAACCATGAAAATCTCCGGAGCAACTATTGATTCGCTTTTGGGCAAGATGCTTTCAAACGAATGTTAAGAGAAGCAGCTTAATAAACTCTTTGCATACCTGTTCTATACAACCATAGAAGAGAAGCATTCTTACGTGGGTTCAAATTAAATACATTTAGCAACAGTAGCTGGGGCCATGCACTAATAAATGATTATGAAGAGAGCATGTTTTTATTATTACCATATTCTCTTTTTTTTCGAAATTTCTGTATAAATTTCTTACAAAATAGAAAGGGAGAAAATGATAAGAATCTGGATTGAATGAGTTTTGACAGCGATTGATTCAGAGAAACATTCAGAAGCCTATTTTTTGCTACGAACAAGATTGCCAACAGCCACAAAAATAATAAAGATGGAAATTGATTGATGATAACTAGCCGCATTTTGCCTATTGTCTCCTAACGAGGTGTAAATAACGTTGAAGTTATTCAAGAGATTTTGAAAATATTTAGCTTTAGTATTACAGAGACTTCATTACCGAGACTCGATTGACATGGCAGTGCGTTGGTGCTAATTTTGTCTGAACAGGGAATTGCTTTGGTTCAGTACTGATTGTTGAATAGAGGTTTGTATATTTAGGTAGGGTCGATGTGCGGATCGCTGAGTTATAGGTTAGATAAGATAGATAGATGTCAAAATAGTTGGTAAAGATGTATGAAACAAATTAATCCATGAAATAAACTCAAACTGAATGCAATTACTCGTTTTGAAATGAAAGGCTGCCGTAGACACGTATCAATACCTATATGATTAAAAACAGAAGTTACGCAACACGATACTTCCGCTAGTAATCAAAATAAGAATCGATGGGATCCTAATACCAAAGAAAATAATTAAAACAAAGAATTTCGCAGAAATGTAATCGATTTCTCCTGACAGATATTTTATGCTTTAATTTATTTCGTTTTCGTTTTTAAACCTGAGTCAGAGCCTAGGCAAGACAGCTTTTTGAGTAACTTTTTTCTTCAAGTTACTCAGGATTCATCAAATTTGCACACTCTATGATGATCTTCTCCCCAAGATTAAGAGTGGTGAATGCCAAAAATGTGTTCGAAAACAGAAGAATAACATCACTCATATTTGATCATAAACTCACGTTTCTCAGATGCAAGTCAGCTTCCATCAATTTGCATAATTGATAACTCAAATTAAGTATTCTGGCAGCACTGGTTTGAATTGTCGGTAACGACGGTGGTAACTTGGCAACCAATAACAGCAGTTTGTTTACTGTTTGGAAAAATAATTTACTGTCGTATCTTAGGAATGCAAATATAGGTCAATTTTGATGAGGATTGGCACCGAATTCTGCAGAGTAGATTGTTTGTCATAGTTTCTGTCTTTTTCTGTAGGAAGACAAAACAGATGAACATGTGGATTTATTGACCGCCAAATGAGTCACTTCCAAAAGAGAATGCTTCGATTCACTCAAATATCGAAAACTCCAGTTTTGCGATAGGATTTAGAGTGATTTTTATCGGTAGACACCAGCATTCGTTAAGCTGTTTGGCAGCAAGCAAGAAAAAAACGAGCTTGTTTTATAATAGAAACAATACATTTCATTTGGTTTTGGTTGATAAATCACAACCTTATTCATGATCAATGGAGTAAAGAAGCGATGAAGAGTAATATAAAAATTAGTTCTGCTGAGAAACCGTCTCACCTATCTGTAGATAACCCAGCCTCGCCTTCGGTTAGTATTAACAGCAGTGTAGATTTGTTTACATTTTTAATCTGGGCTAGTGATCGTAGCTATCATGGTCGAGCACAGAGAAGCGGCTGTGATGCATATCCATAGATTCAAAATCGATTTTCTCCGTTTCAGTGTTGAATCTCGAAGAGCCTGGTTGGACATTATACCTTTTGCCATGCAATTGGTACCATTTCATTGCGAATTTCACATCTCCTTTTATTCTGATGATTTCTATTTAATATAATTTAACGACTAGCGTGTGACAAAAACAGCAAAGTTGATACGGTTACTTTGACGACAAAACATTCTTGTTTTTGTTATGCAATTTCACTGTCAAAACCAAGCTTCACAAAAAGGTAGGAATGTTCGATATCACGATATGAATCCAGTGAATGAGAGATGCTCATATTTGCTCAGAGTTACTCAGGATTGCTCAATGTCTTGCCCCTAGGTCAGAGCCAACTCCCTGACTCGTAATAAACGAACAAAAACGGATCCAGGGTCGAGTCAATATAATAGTGTTAGTGCAACCGTTCGAACTGTCAACCGAGTGCCAGTACTGTCAAAGTGAAAACTTGTTGCGGATTCTCCAAATTAATTTTTACAAAACGAACATCAATCTGAATCAATATATACCCATCCAGAGACGAGTGGCATGGCTGTGTATGTGTCAAGACAGAGGATTATTATGCATGCAGGTAAGAATTTGTTTTTTACACCCGTAATAGGGGCCTTTACTGAAGTGGAAACCGCAATGTTCTTTGTGAAAAAGCTTTCGTTGGACCTTAGTGCAAATGCGCGTAATAAGTATCGATTTGACTGGGATTGGATGGTTTCTGCATTTTTTCACGTTGCCTCGATTTATAAATATATTACAGTTAAACTATAAACGATAAATTTAAAACAAAATGACAGATTTTCATCTCACTGTTGGTAAATGAAAGTGAAATTTGCTACATTAATGGTGTAAATGCATCCGACTCAAGTCTTTCAAAGAATTTATTCTGGAATTTATAATTAATCTATTTAAGATGGTTCTATTGTTGGTGCATGCTGAAGTAGCACAGTTCTACGGCTTACACAGTCCAGGAAATGGCGGTCATGCTTCGTTTGAGGATCAAATGAGCATGCCAGAATCACCTTCCGACAGCCCATCAACATCATAGGAAAGCCAAGTACACGAAACTTCGCGAGCGGTTGTAACATGGACAGAAGAACAGACCAAATTTATGCTTGCGCTCTACAGAAGGTACATGGATAAAGTTGGCCCGCTGCAACGGTTTAAAAACAAGAGACAAGTTTGGTCTCAGATCAGTCGTGAAATTTCGGAAGAGCTAGGTGAGCCTTACTCCACCACAGATCGAAAATTGATGGAAGAATGTTTTGAAGCGCACCAAGACCGCAGCGAAGAACAATAGATCCTCTGGAAGCACTATAGTACGAACTCCTTATGATGTTGAGATGGCGCATATCACCGCTTTCGACGATTCTATTGAGCCCGAAGTGCCAACGACTCCAGCGACCACTGCAGAAGAAAAACACCTGTTCCATCTTTTACCTCTACGCTTAATCCAGTTAAAACGCAGAACGTTCGATAAAACGGAAGACCTCATCCAAGAAACATGGCGAGACATGGCGCACTAGATAGCATTTCACGGTTTATCAAGATCAAAGTAGTAATGCCCTGCCCAGACTACGCAACACCAAAGAAAAATGTAGCGTAGCCAGTTAAGCGTGGAGGAAGCCAACTTTTAGTACAAACATGCTTTACCTACCAAGCGGGTCCAAATAACTTAGTATTGGGCAAAACGGGAGGTAAACATGAAACAGTTAGCTTCCCCATGACACTCTAACTGCTCCGCTAGGTACTTTTTCCTTAGCGTGTACGGAGTTGTAACATGATACAAGACTATCTTGATGGCGTTTTTCGCGTTGATAATTTTTAAAACACCCTTATATTATGTTACAACTCTGTAGTCTGAACAAAGGCATACCACCAACTATTGGGTAGAAGTTTCGACCTCGATAGAGAAACCGCAAATTGTTAGTTTGCCGAGTTCTTAAAGCTGAACAAATTTTATTTAGTTTAAATAGCGTAATATATTAATTACCATGTGACTTGCAATCTGGTCATTCTAGTATGCTGAATCAGTGCTATAACCTCCGTGAATTATAATCACAGATGCTCACGACTCTCCTCAACATATATTTCGCAGTTAGTTTAAGTAGTTTCAATAAACAATATGAGTAACAGTGCAATCGAACGAAGT
>JASCZW010012762.1:0-27511 GCA_034211315.2 Aedes japonicus
GGTGCGCTTCGTTCAGTTGCATTATTGCTATGAAGTACCTATCGGATTATGCGAAATACGTTGATCCCCTCGAATGTCGATCATAAATCGACTTGTTCTAAACTCCCTATAGTCGGAAGGCAGCAAAGGGCGGCGGCGGCTGCGGTGTAGATAAAAGACAGCCTGCGAGGCAAAGGTCGATCGAGTCAGCTCGATTATAGGTCTGTTTTACGCTCTGACTTAATGGCAGAGTTGCCTAGTGCCTTGGTTTCCATATTGCGGTCGGTTTGTGTGAATAATATCCGTTTCCTAAGGCCAGTTCTTGGCACATCAACGTTCAAGGAAACCTGTCACATCAGTCATCATTGTCACCGAAGGAGAAACTTCTTTGCAGGCTGATGAAATTTTCGATGATGGCACGATGACATCAGAAACGTGCCAATTTGGTGGCATCAGAAGCTGGATGTCTATTTCTGATATTGCAACCAATGACTGATAAGTAACTTGCTAACAAAGATCTTCAGTCTACCTTGAACATACGCAATTTCTCATCGATTGTTGCAACTGTTAATGAAATGTCCATGTTTCTGACCATTCGGACTCCAAACCTCATCGAAAGCTGAATGCCTTGCATCAGAGCACAAACGAGCATTTAATTTCACTTTTGTTTGATAAAAATGAAATCTGAGGTAATAAACTCCTACTTTTGCACCACCTGCCCACGCGCTCCAATCCACCACCGCACTCTCCCCAGAGGGGGGTCCGATATTTATTGATGAATGTTTTTCGTTGTGTTTCCCCGCATTTCCTCCCTCAATAGACATAGCTGCCCTGCCACATGTCCATCACTCGCGAGGCAAGACCATTCAACGCGATACCTACACTCTGTCAGTTATATTGACGATCATCAGTAATTTAAAGATAGACCCGTTTGATAACGAGGGCCCATCATTACGACGGCAGTCTGTCAGTCAGTGGCAGTAGCAGCAAGCCGCACTCAAACAAACCACCCACCCAACCCACTTGAAACCAGCTGCTGATAATGCGCTCAAATGTGATAATCGTATTGATTAATTACTTTGCAATTTACACCTGCGAGCAGCGCTTCTCCTGCGGATCTCCTTTCCATGTTGATTCGGCGTATCTAACAATGCGATCCGGCTACAGTTATTTCTATCTTTGTTTTTTCGCATTTTTCACTACTCTTACAGATTTCATTGGTTTCCAGAGATTCGTGATCAAATTTGAAAATTTAAAACTGATTATAGTAAACGGAAATGGTTTTACGAGATTCGATTGCTAAGAGAAGTAGTGGTAGAGTAAACTTTGGCTTCGGCAGCGTTAGACTTTTTCGGCAATCGTAAGTAAATTCTTCTGAAAAAATCATCATCAAATTTCATAAAACTATAATATATCTTGCAATGTTGGTATCTTTTCAAGAGTATTATAAATGATTAGTTAAGGATTTTTAAATAATATAAAACACTTACCTCCGAAATTTTCGGGGATTATGGGTGATTTATAGGTGACTGACTAATACAATTCTTGAAAATGAGTAGCTTTTCCAAGTATCACCAAAGACATCTTCTTTGACAAGAATATAAGAACTTTGTCGTGAGGATGAAATAACGAAAATGCCTGAAAAAGTTTTGAGAATGTTTGTCCACACATATTCGTTTTACACGTGGTTACAGAACAGCAAACACCTTTTTGTTCGATCCACTTAAATTTTACATATTGAAAATACCTTTGAGTAGCCACACTTTTGACTGATTTAAGGCAAACGTACTCAATTTTGGGTAGTTTGGAAATAGCGTGTATGCTAGTTGTTCGTAAATATGTTGATAGTTTGCACTGAATATGGTCTTTAAACATGTTTTTAACATACTAATGACGAATTTCAACCCAACTCGTCTTCGTGATTGGCAGCACCCTCTCAGAATCCAATGATACTTTGTGGGTGTGTAGACTATGACTTTTCAAGCAACTATGCATACTTTTCCAAAAAATTATCTAGACTTCCACTTGAAGAGCGCTTAAGTTTTTCAATCGATTTTTTTTTAAATCAACATAACTCAAAAAAAGACAAGACTTACAAAAAATTGATGTATGAGTGACTTCTAGAAAATTATTTTAACTTTTATGGAAAAAAAATGTAATTTTTTTTAAATCGATACTTACACGCTCAAAAAAAATATTTCAAAATTTAAATTCAATTTGCAAAAAATTGCTATTTTGAAATTGGACGAAATTCTTTTTAATAAAGACAATACAATTGTCCAAAAGTTCGCAATACATTGCAAGATGGGCACTTTTACGGGAAAAAAGTTTTTCTAACAACAACTTTTTCATGTCCTATTTTTACCGTGTACCTTGCAAACTTGTCTAGTTGTGGTATGTTTAACCCCTATAGCATCCAATAAAATTTAGCAGCTATAAAGATTTGAATGTATTGAACATCTTTGCAAAAAACAATAATCATCTAGATTTACATTTGAAAAGGGTCAAAAACATGATATTTCCCTTTACATTATAGACACTGTATGTAGACCGGACAACGCAAAATCATACAATCTGCCAACCCTGAAAAATGTCATAAATTTGAGTAATTGATCTGGCACCACTTGTATTAGTACAAACTTGAAGTAAACAGCGCAATAGGCTAAAAAAAGATTCGGTTTCGATGTTGGTAGTTTGTTTTGATTCCGTTTGAAGATATTCATTAAAAAGCATAGTGAAAAGTGCTGTGTAAAAAATGAATTGTTTGAAGCGAAATTGTGGCTATAACTCGCGATGTGGAGTGAATTCTGTGGGTTTCTTCCGGTTTCCAAAGAAAGATGGCAGTTTTGATATCTGTCAAGATAAGCAAAGGTAGTTGGAATTAAATGGAAAATACTAATTTTTCTTCTAATTTCTAGCTAAAAATAATTATAATTTAAAAACAAGCTTTCGAAATGGTAGCCTTGATTTTTCAAACATTCAAAGACCCTTTAAAAATCTAAATTGTCATTACAATTAAAATTAATTGGCTTCTGTGAGGTTTTAGGACAAAATTATAAGACGAGTTTGAGCGATACACGGTAAAAATAGGACATGAAAAATTTGTTGTAAGAAAAACTTGTTTTTGCTTAAAAGTGCCCATCTTGCGATGTATGACGAACTTTTAAACAATTATATTGCCTTCATGAAAAAAAAAACAATTTGTCCAAATCTATGCCATTTTTTGCAATTTGACTCTAAATTTTAAAATATTTTTTTTAGCGTGTAAGAATCGATTTTACAATTTTTATTCATTTTTCTTATTTTTTTCATAAAAGCTAAGATGATTTTCTAAAAGTCACTCATACATAACTTTTTTCCAAGTCTTGTCCTTTCTGAGTTATGTTGACATGAAAAAAATGTTGTCAGAAAAAAAATTCCTTACAAGTGCTCATCTTGCACTGTATGGAGAACTTTTACACAATTATGTCAACAATCAATATGCAACTAGCGATTTGAAATTGGTTCACTGTTGTAGAACCCCTTGGTCCGAATTACACCTTGAAGCCAGCACCTTGTTATACATATTTGCGCCTTTGTTTTGATTTACTGTGTTATTTTGACAGAGTATTTGAGAGTGTGTTCATGTGAGTTCATTATAAGGGGTGCATTATTGAGCTTGGGACCGAGCTTGGGACGATGTTCTAGTACTGACTGAGCCAAGAAAAAAATCGTTTTTGTATGGGACCTACTGGTCTTAGAGTTAGTCTATGATTATGTTGCCTTTATTAAGAAAAAAATTCGGCCAATTCTAAAATAGCAATTTTTTTGCAAATTGTGTGTGTGTATATATACAATCCAACGCCCACCGTCCGGCAGTGATTTTATGGAAGAAAAATGTTTACAGTTAAGCGAACTGTTGTCGACTCGACAAACATTTTTAGCCCGGGAATTGGAAGGTGATAGCTCTGTTGCGTTCCAGTGACCCATTTCAGAATGCCTGGTTACTCACGTCCATTCCGAGGTCACTTTCACTTACAACAAGCCCCGCATAAGCACAGTACAACCGTCAAATGGATATAGGTACTGTGCATACACTTCCATCATCAAATCATATTGTTTTGATGATGGCACGTATTTAGCAGTATCGTTCAGATTCAGAAAGATCTCACCGGATATTGTTGCTGATCTTCAGTCTTCATTTGGACGGCTTCCCTGGATGCTGAAGGATGCATTTATGTCTCTACAGAAGTAGCACTCTGCTATTCGGCAAATATTTTCACATCATCCTTTTCGAAAGGAACAGCGTGAATACAATAAGTATTTCGCGCACAATGAAAATCACAGGAAAAAAAACACTTCCGAGAATATTTATCACAAAAAATCAAAATATTGAAAAATTACAATCATTGTTCAACGAAGAAAAAAAAACTTCACAGCTCTCCATCTGTACACCATGTGGTGAGTGAGTGCATCTGGAATTATATGCCAGTCACCCACGCGCGCATGCGCGTTAGTTTCGTTTTTTGCTTCTGACCAGCAAATGGCCGTTTTCTACATTGCACTGGTTTTCATTTTTCTCTCCCCACACACTGCCAACAATCAAAATCCCTCGCTATGAGGCGACTCTATATCGACTTCTAAACTGCTTATAATCATCATGTCACTTGCGAAAAAGCCGAAAAATACTCGAATTTAATCATTGTTGGCTGCGTGGCACAATACTAACAGCACTAACAAACACAACGAAGTTGCTATTAACTTTTCCTCCGGGTACGAGGGCGAAGCACAAAAAACAAAAAAAAACGGGGAAAAACTACCGACCATCACAAATGTTTGCACGGAATCGATTAATTTCACTACATCTCACACAAAACACGTGGAGATTTCATAATTGCACTGTTCGTTTAGGTTGAATTTCGAATATATTTTTGATTTTATTTTACGCGAAAACGACGCAGCAAAAACAAAACACGTTAGTTTCCAAGCACCAAATAGCAATTTTTTGCAAATTGACTTTAAATTTTAAAATACCACTTTTAAAGCACCACTGATTCAAATAGAAGCCAAATTGGTCATAGGGGTTGTTATAAATTGTTACGCTTAATTTGTGAGGGAGTCTTTTGAGATGAAGTTTCTCACAACATAATACAAAAAATATTGCCGAAGTGCATACCGAACGGTATCACGCGACGTATCGACCCTGTGCTCGCGAAAAAGTCCGTACTGTGCGGGTGAAATCGCACTCGAAAGCGTCTGAAAAGTATTCTCCGGGCTAGCAGAAATCGCGTACGTTGTGGAAGTGATATTTTCCGTTGCTAAAAAGTTTGGAAAAGTGGTGAAAATATATTTTTTTTGCTGGTTCTTAGCCTCCATTAGCAGTGATTTTTTTTTTTCGCTCAACCGTTCCCTCTCGCGCTGAACTGACAGCTTTCTCTCTCTGTCTATCGGTCGCGTTTGCAGAAGCGCAGTGGTGTTGGTGTGAGTTTGGTGGATTGGATGTTTTGTTTTTATTTGCCCACCCTGGATGCGATTCATCAAAACGTAAAGATAGAGAGGTACGTGGTTGCATGTATTGGCAGTAGTTTGCATCGCATCAGCGGCAACAACTCAACACAACGGTATTATCTAGCATGACGTCTGCGGCAGTAGCACCTCACGTTGTTCTGCGTCGTGGATTACTAGTGTGCGTGTGCAATTGGTTGCGTGTCGCGGGATCGCGCCGTGCTCGCGATTCATTCAAAAAACGGTTTACAATCAATTGCGCTGTTGTGTGTTGGTGATTTTTCCTCAAACGAGCTCAGGTCCAAAATGTCGTTGTTCGCGGGTATTGTGGGGGAAGATAGTATGTATTGTTTAGCAACCGTGTAATATTAGAGGTCATAAGCGAGTTTATTTTTCTTATTGATTCGGTTTCCTGCAACCAAGTGTCAATATCTACACTCAGCGAAATAAACTTTCGATATTCATAAGATTACATTATGATTATTTGCTATAAGGAATCAGTATGAATTTCATAAATTTATCTTATGAAATATAATGATGTTGAAAAAATAAAAATATGAAGCAACTTGGATTCGAACCTTGAACTTTGAGGCTGTGGGTCCAGTGACTTGCCCACTAGTATATATCAAAACTTGTAATCAAGAAAGCTTAAAAGCGTACAAGAACAACGTCGGTTTTTTTTTCTTTTTTTTTTTTTTGTCTTCTATACTAAATGTACATTGCAAGTGTTTTAGCCCATTGAGCTCTTCAGCTTTGTTTGAGTGTTTTATGTGATTGATGTGTTTAGTGTGTTTTGTGATTTAATAATTTTTTTTTTTCAGTTCAGCCCATAGGGCATT
This sequence comes from Aedes japonicus, assembly GCA_034211315.2. NCBI lineage: Eukaryota > Metazoa > Arthropoda > Insecta > Diptera > Culicidae > Aedes > Aedes japonicus. The sequence continues at coordinate 6,303 of JASCZW010012762.1, forward strand.
GTTTGGTAAAAATTTGATAACCTAGTTCTAAAGCTACAACTACAACTACAATTTGAAAATCCTAGGGGTGGGGAACCAGATTCCGAATGATCTGGTGATCCGATGTCAGGCAGCGTGCCCTGTACCGATTGATAGACTCACTAAAACGATCGTCGAGCATTTTTATCTCGGCCAGACGGTGGACCTCAGATGTTCTTGTCCTCGGAGGGGTGTTCAGGATCATCCTGAGGAACTTATTTTGAACACGCTGAAGCTTCAGGTGATGTGTTTTTGCGCAACTCTCCCAGATTGGCATGCCGTACTCAATGACTGGAAGTATGATTTGCTTGTAGACAGCAAGCTTGTTTTTCAGGGATAATGTAGACCTTCTGTTGATCAATGGGTACAGTAGCTTCAACAGAACGTTACACTTTGTGACGGTTTTGTCAACCTGTTCCCTGAAAATAAGCTGGCTATCTATTGTAATGCCAAGATAGACAGCTGATTTAGCCCATTCCACCGTTGTGTTGTTTAGGCTAATTTTATAATCCTCAGGGGGAACAAGTCTGGGAAAATTGGAGTGTGGGAAGAGGATGACCTGAGTCTTCGCCGCGTTGATACAGATCTTTCATTCGGTGAAGTATTCTGACATGACATTCAGGTTTCGCTGCAGTTTCGCTGTAAGCGCTTCATTACCCTACCATTGTGGACGACTGCGGTATCATCGGCGAACAACGACAGAGATCCATTTTCAGGAGCGGGGCAGTCCGAGGTGAATAGGTTGAACAGAAGTGGACCTAGTATACTTCCCTGCGGAACACCGGCGGAAATTTCCTGTGCATCAGAAACTGCACCTTGCAGCGAAACACGGAATGTCCTGTCCGACAAATAATTTTTAATTATCTTCACCAGGAAGATGGGAAGATTGTATCGTTTTAGCTTGTACACCAAGCCATCATGCCACACGTTATCAAGGCCTTCTCGATGTCGATAGTGCCATGGCAGACGATTTCGAAACAGACTTGTTCCGTCTCTGAGTGATGGAAGCCAAATTGTTCGTCGAGCAAGATGTTCAGCTCGTTGGCAGATGAGAGAAGCCGACGGTAGATCGCTTTCTCAAACAGCTTGATAATCCTGAGAAGGCTGATGGGCCTATAGCTCTTGGAACATGAAGGATCTTTCCCAGGTTTCTGGATGGGAATGACTTTTGCTGATTTCCAACACGAGGGGAAGTAGCTAAGTCGCAGGCATTGGTTGAAAACCATCGCCAGATGGTTATAGAACTGGGGGCTCAATTGGAGTTCATGATGTTGTCGAAACCTGGGGCCTTCATGTTCTTGGAGCTTTTGATATAAGTCAATAATTCGTCTGCTGAGATCTCCAACTCTCTGTAAATCGTTGGGCTTAGATGGATGTTAGTAATAAGCGCGCTAACGGCAGCTGTGTGGACTGACGATGTTTTGTCCGAGATTATGGGAGCTGACGAAGTGTTGACTTATTTCAGCAGCCTTCTCTGCAGGAGTTATCAATCGATCCTTAGAGCCATTGCTGTCTAATGGGATCAACGGTGGAATGGGCCTTGGCTTAGTTTTTAAAATTTTGGTCAACTTCCAGAACGGCTTTGCACAATCAGGAAGAGAGCGGATCTTGTCAGCAAAATTGTTATTCTTAAGGTCCACCATTCTGGCCTTAATAATTTTCGTCACTCGGATTACAGGACGTTTGAGCGTTGGCAAACCAGTTCGCTGGTATTGCCTTCGAATGGCGTTGCGCAATTGAATAAGTTCTTAGTGGGTCTATCAATGGGTACCGAGTTGCTCACCTGATCTATCACCGGTACATGTTGCTCCCGGGCCTGGGAGATCGCTTGCTCGATGCTCTGCAGCTGCCGTTCGATGTCATCAACCGAATCAAGGCGCATGTCGAAATAGATGTTGTCGTCAACGTGTTGTCGGAACCTCTCCCAACTGGCGCGATGGTAGTTCCGTCTGGTGATTCGATGCCGGTTGACCGAGGAGCCAACTTCGGCCACCACCGGATAGTGGTCCGAGCTGAGCTCCTGGTGCACGACCGGCTGGGCGATGTTGTTCCCCATGTTCGTGAGGAAGATGTCGATTGTCGAATGGACCCCGGATCTGCTCAACCGGGTGGGAGTATCCGGGCCCAGAACAACGTCGGGTGAAACAAAATCCATTCATAAGTCAGCCTTATTAAATTCCAAAGCATCGTTCATAAGTTGAAACTTATGAAATTCATAAGATTATTTGGTTCAGTGTAGAGTTAGATTTTAGAGAAAAATCACAACCGTGTCAAAGTGAATTTTTCAGGCCTATGACAAGGACCACTTTTTCATGTAGACAACATCTCAGCAAGCTCAGCTGTCAAAATAATGTCAACATTGTAAGTTATGTCTGTTGTTGCTCGTTTTCGTTGTGTACGCCATACAAAGCAGAAAGATCGCTTTCTGTGGTGTTTCACATCAAAACAAACAACCAAAACAAATGATTAGACTTCTATTTGATAGCTGACAGCGGGCCCAAATCAATTTGGGCCCAGGACATCCTGTCTACTGTCAATTACTGCTATTGATATAGGCTTGTCAGTGGCCTGGAATTTTTATTCGGTCTGCAGACTTAGTTTGTAAATTAACCAGTGCAAGAAGAGTGTATTAGACATAAATATCATGTTACTACCAGAAGGTTTCCGACACGTCGGCGACGGCCGGGTTGATGTGGACGAGTGCCGACGGCGGCAGCTGCGGTTCCAGCAGGGAGAGCTGGTTTGCAAAACAACAAATAATTTATTTCTACCATATTTTGAAGACAATTTTCTCAAAAACATATTTATGTCGTGAAACAAATAAACAAACATATTTATGTCTTGAATATAAAGTGATATGTAGTAACAAAAGCGTCAAAATTATTGATTTGATTTTCTTTCAAATCAAAAACAGTATAAATTAAAAGCTCTTTATTCAATACCTTAGCTCAACTTAATGGTTGTAGTTTTATTTAATATTTGCTTGCTTTTTCATTTATTATGTAAGGACGCGAGTGAGGTTGGGAGGATTGTTACCATCACTTTAATAATGCAACAAGAGGTAGATTGAGTTTTCGGTTAGTGAACGTTTGGAAGTGCATTGATTTACTGTAACTGCTGTTTACATAGTCAAGTAATTTAATTTTTATAGTGTAAAATTCCATGTAAATTATTCAAGCTGAAATTTGAATATATCTATGTATATATGTCTTTCATGATTTCCTTCTATATGAGAAGAGTGAGACCTTGTAAAAATCAGCACAGTATATGTAGTTAAGTTCCATTCATATTGGATCAGTCTATGAAAGCAAATGAGTCCTATACGAATAACATGCAGTGGAAGATGCGTTGGAAAGTAGTATTCCTTGATTTTATGATGCGACATAGAGACTGATATGCTTTTATGGTAATTTATTTGAATTTTAATTTTTTTTGGTGAGATCCTTCCTCATTTTATTGCCCACAACTATTTTATTAGGAACAGTATAAATTTGGACTAGTGCAAATAAAAACAAAAATAAATGTGTTGATTTAATCTGAAATTCAGTATAGCCGTGAAATTTTCTTTTCGTCTTAACTTTTTTTTTTATATAAATCATTTATGCTAAAAATTTCCACTGTTCCTTTAACAACTATATAACGGGGATACCCTAGGGGGTAGCCTAAGGCAGTCGAAGGATTTGTTCACTGGAGTTCGTGGAGTCACCAGTCCCTTGTCATGCGAAGACACGCGGCCTTCTGGCCGTAGTCTTCCAAAGGTCCTCACTGAGATCGGCTGACCCTGCTACAAGAAGCCATCACGTAGGCTATTCTCTCAGAACAACCTGCTGAGAATAGTCCTGCAGCCATAGGTAATCCTTGCACTGATGGTGGGTTCTTATCACACATCACATAATACATAAAATATTGTTTTTGTATTTGTATTTTCCTTCAAACTGACATTCATTTTATGAGAACTTGTTTGTTATGGTTAAGGGTGGGGGTGCGTGAGACGTTTTTTATGTTCTGTTAAAAGGGAGTGCGGGGTTTTAAAAACGTCGTTATTCGCGTTAATAATAATCCAAAATTTCACACTACGTTTATGAAAAATATGCTTCATTGTATTTTCAAGTGAAGAGCAGGTTACAAATACCCCAGTGAATTTTTATAAGGTATTGTAGAGTTAACGTTTTGCACTTAAGTTAGGGCACAGAGAACAGACATCCTTGCTGGAATGCCCTTCGTGTGTAAATTTCTGTAACTGCCATTTTAAAATTATTATTAGATTTGATAGTCTGTCAATTTTAGTTTGGTGAAACCTAGAATAGGCGCGTTGTTTATCTAACGGATTGCTTTTAAAAATTTACCCAGTAAATTAGGAAAAAATGTTCGCTTACAAAGGGGCAGAATGTTTAATTCCACGATTTGCCTTGAGTTCCATCGATTTATCATTCGAATTCAAACGTATTCAGTTTCCAGTGAAACTTGCATTTGCGGTAACAATCAACAAGTCACAAAGCCAGTCTGGAAGTGTGTGGCATAAATCTGGAAATGCCATGGTTTTCTACCAGCTAACTTATTACATGTTCATGAGTTGGAAAACAATACTCTATGTACATTTACGCATCGGAACAGAAAACGAAAAATTGTGTTACATAGAAGAACAAATGTTTAAAAAATCACAAATAAGTGATTTTGAACACAATGAATTCAAATTTCTTTTCCTTCAAATAAGAAAACTTCAAGAGAAGCCCAATTTCCCACAATCAGTCAATAGAACATCTTCAATTCAGGTGCCAGCGCTAAATTGTCACAATGAAAATGCACAAAACGTAATTGTTTTGGAAAGTTTCTTCATGATATCTTACAGCACTGTAATCAAGTCGGTCCGGTAAGACATCATACTGAAATAAACCTATTTTCACGCATTGGAACTGCCAAAAAAAAACGACTCCAGTATGAATCCTAGAGGGTTTGAGCTGTTTAGTGGAATACCTGTAACTAGAAATTACAAATACGCGTATTTCGTCTACAATGTGCAGACTGTCTGTCAAGATAAGCAAAGGTAGTTGGAATTAAATGGAAAATACTAATTTTTCTTCTTATTTCTAGACTCCAGTATTTCAACATAATACATCAATTAAAATCGCCAATTGATCACAGATTATCAACATATTTAAATGACTGCCGATTGTCATACTTTTCGGAGACAAAATTGAAAATATCCAAATTCACCAGTATGACAATTACAGTCAATTTCAAATTGACTACAACAAAGGTCATTCGCGCGATTTAAAATAAAAAAAAACTTTCAATAATTGTTATGTTATATATTCTCCGTGCGAGGAGTAACGATTATGATGTAGAAGGAGATGTTCGCTCATCACCATGAGGCACCAAGTGAACAACAATGTTTTTGGCTAGAATGAAAGATATGAAGAAAGTTTTGATAGTTCCGCTAGTGTGCGGCAGGCTTGGAAATTTAACAGATGTTTTATGGAAAATTGAGCGAAAAGGCATGTGTACAGTGGTACTCAACTGGACGACATTTTTGCCTAACATCCCACTGCGAGGTAGGTCGAAGCACGGACTAAGTCCGCCACTTCAACAGAGCAAAAATGTCCGGTTGGAAGACGCTCATGTACCACTGTGGCTTGTATAGTTATTCTAGCGATCTATTGTGTGCACTCTGTTTTCTGGTGCGCACATGGAAGAACTCTCTCTTTTTGGGTTTGTTTTGATTCGCACCGACTGACAATCACTAAAGTTTATCTCGTCGTCCAACGTAGAGACCTCGGAAGAAACACCGTGAAGCGATGCGATACTGGTCCCACCAGTATAATTAATGGTTACCAAATTGCAAATGGTTGGTGATGAGCGGGCTGTTATCCTTCTACATCATAATCGTTACTCCTCCGCACGGAGAATATATAACATAACAATTAATGTATGTGAAACCATAAATGGTGGTCGCTAAAAACTGTTAATATCGAAACCTCCGATTTATTGTGTGAATTGATTTTTAAGCAATTGCATGCGATAAATAAATATTGGACCGAACGAAGTCCGTTGGCTTGTATAACTCTATTATTGTGAAATAAACAATCGGTTTTGTTGAATTATGTATAAACTTTATTAACTAAGACAATGCTTGGTTGGTTGTTGGATGGGGCAACAAAAATAACCGGTTGCTACTTCGATAACAAAATGTAAATAAATCGAAAAAGTGGGAACAAGTGTAAGATTTCATTATTTCATTTGAAAACCCATTAAACCATTAATTAAAAAGCTATTATTGTTCTTTTGTATTCGTTTATACGCCCACGAACAGTTATTTTAGCTTTACTTCCAATGATATGAATTGAGTGAAAGGAGGGATGATGAGTAGTATACCTCCTTTCCTAAGAGGTCCATGAAATTTAGCAAATGTTTATGCGTAATTCATCTAAATATACCAAATCGATGAGACAACGCCTAAGTTATTCCAGATTGAACCTTGCTTCCATTGGAACACCGACAGTGTTTTCAGAAGAAATGATTTTTTGGCATCGACCCATTGATGTCTTTAAACGCAAGGTCGTCCAGAAATTGGAGGTCGACACGTGGAGGAGGTGAATGAACAACGCATTACATCAGTTTGCTGTTAGAACCCCCCCAATTGTTCTTGCTGGTGAAAGTTGCGGATAAGCTTCTATAAAAACCCGCTGCAGTATAATGCGTATGTTACCTTGCTCAGACGTACCGTTTAAAAACGATAATACGACTTAACTTAAATTACAGAGATTACAAAAATATGCACGCAACATATCTCAACTCTCGCTTCCATTAGGTTCTCGCCGAGCGATCTCACAAACACTAGCGTGCTGCTTTACACGTATAGGATCGATTTGTTTATTGTTTTCAACCACGAGATCAACTGTCAAAATGTTCAGGTTGACAACGGTTTGTTTTTTATTTTCAACCAGCAGAACGATTGTATTAGTGAAACTGCTTACTAATACCGACGGCGGCAGAGAAGTCTATAGGCAACAACAACAATAACAATCGCCGTCACATTTTCTGTCAATGAAACAACAAGGTTTTAGAGAACCCGATACAATGTGTGACAAAAAAGGCTCTATAGAAGTATTTAAACGTAATTGTTTGATTTTGTAGATTTGGTAACCTAAGAGAACGTTACAACTTGTTTACAGCTTGATGGGTAAGGTATGTCTTTAGCTGTTTTAAAAACAGAGTTTTAGTTGAGATGTATTTCATATGGCTTCATCTTAACACAAACTAAAGGAACAAAATCTGTGTAGAGCGAATTACAATGTTTTGATTGCCAAATGACCGCTAAATCATATGTTAAACCCATTTAAGTGTTTCTTAGCAGTTTAAGTAAAGTTTGATTGTTAGTAAAATTGTTTTCTGGGTAGAGCGAAAACAGCTGGAAGCGCCTTGAATCAGAACATTGGCAAAAAGCGTTCATAACCAACATTCAATAACAAATCTATCGAATGAGACGAATTTGCATCCATGAATAGACCCAATTTGATGCCTACAGACCGACATAACATCCATATCCCTTGAAAGTTTCTGACTTTATAAAATTGCGTTGTGTCACTTTTCGTGATGAATACTAGCAGATGGATTATTGAACATATCTTAGCAAATGTATAGCTTGTTAAATTTTCCTTCCAGCTGAAAAACTTTATGAGTTATGATAAAAAATGTAATCGATTGTTGCATACTAGGCTGAGTCAAGGGACATATACCCTATCATGTTAAGCCACAATTTATGCAAAAACAAACAAAAATCCCAATGAAATTCCCATAATTTGAGATGAAAAACTCAGCCTCCTTGTCACTTTTTCTTAAAAACGTCTTTGAAGAAGAATCAATACATTTGCCTTAACCCTTATTCTAGCTCTATATTGAAAACTTTGTCGCTAAGCTCGTTTTTGCAGAACTTCAAATGGCTGAAGCTTTTATCACTAGAATACCAATATTTGTGAATAACAATTAGAATAGCCCCACGGTTCATACATTCTTTTTCTAATTATAAGTACAGCGAAAGGATGACAGTTACCAAAAGATGTACGATTCGCGAGTTACTAAAAGCCAGACACCGAGCTTGTGTTAGGTTTCGAAGGGAAAAGAAGCAAATTTCGCGCGAAGACAAAACATCAGGCTTCATTTAATTTGCCGACGAGTTCGACACAAATCCGTCAATGTGGTTGCGAAGTGCACTTCAAACGGCTCAACAGCTTCCTCGTCCCGATTGCAGATCGAAACCACGAAATGAAATCCCCTTCCAAGTAGGTACCTGTGTGTCAGAAATTCCATCTGCTCGATTCAATCGCTGGAAAGACCACAGGGATCCGCTAGTATTGCTCGCTTAGTAGTAACAAGCTTTGTGTGGCACACACAAAAAAAAATAAGAGCTATAGGTACCTACATGCACATGACCACGGCTAGGAGACTTCCATCAGACAAGTCGGCAAAACCGAACCGAACGACCTTGCTGAAGGCAATTTCTCAACCTCATTTTGTGCCGATCGTTAGCTGATTTACTTTTAGTCGGTTGACTTCACTTCGGAGAGTAGAAGGCACAGTAAAGTAACTCTGGCAATATATCGCCGCACCGCTGGCTGGGTAGCCCTCTGCCTAACCATCCACCAACCGTCTCAATCTCGGCATGGCTTCCAACTCCGAATCGAAGCCCTTCTCCTGTGGCTCTGTAGCTGTGCTTTTGAGTGCGCTCTTGAAAGTTTTCCAACGATATGAGCCCATTGTCAGGTTGATATTTTGTGGTCTACAGAGTAAACAGCTCCGCCGAGCCGTGATGTGTGATTTGATTTTAAATAATCAACCCCAATCTGGGCGGTGGATATGCCACAGGGACCTTCACAGTGTCACTCTTGTTTTTTTTTGTGAAGCAAGCTGTTGTGGATTTCAAGCTCAATTTCAATCGCTCTGGCACACGCTCGTTGATTTAATATGTAGTAGGTGGGTTTATACTGTATCTTGACGCCACATAATATTGATGAAATCTAACTTTTGTGCCCCTTCAGGCCTCGCCACAAATTGAAAACGACAAACCAGAGGATTGCAATAGATCACGTTACCACCAATGAAGGTGGAGCACTCTTCGTATCAAATGCTTATTTGGACTGAATTGTGATCGGTGGAAATGTTTAGATTTCGGTGCTGCTACCTTTCTGGTCATTTTTCAAATGTTTCAGTAGTCACATCATTGCAGCAATTGTTCGCTTCTAATATTTTAATAAATATAGAATTTTGAACATAGTTGTTTTGAACTTTCAAAACAAAATTAATCAAAGTCAAGCACCTTTAGAAAACCTCCGGGCATTCGTATATCCGAATGTCCATAAATATTTAATTTCAACAACGACCTGCCTCAACATAGAGGCAGTGCAAGAACGATGAACCCAGAACACCAGAAAAGCCCACCACGCATGGTTTGCATTTAGTATCCCGTTAATTGAAATCACAAAGGCGTTAAATAAACACCATATCATAAGCAAACAAAACAAAAAACAACCTAGTACAGATGCCCTTTTAGTCAAACAAAGACTCCTTTCAAAAGCCCCGTGCGCATACGCTGAATAGGCATGAGTGCGACGGCGACAATGATCACGGCGGAATCAGACATCAATTCGCGCGCGAATTTGTGCACTTTTGTTCTGGGCTCCTCGTCGTTGGTCCACGGTTCCCAGCTCCCATCGCCGCGTGTCCAGCCTCAGTGCAGTCCAGTCGGGCGCAGACAGCCGCACGAATTTGAGTGCCGTTGCTTGTTGTGACTTGTTGCCGCAGGTTGTGGCGTGCATGGCTTCAGGCTCTCGGGGAGGAAAGAAGCACAAAATAACAATGATTGAAGCACCTTGACATTTCAATTCCATGCATCAGATCTCGCCGTATGGTCTTTACAGGAGGGTATAGAAGGATGTAGAGTCACGGAGAAGGGCGATAGAGAGCGGTAATTCACACATGATGATGCGTCGTCTTATCTAGGATGTGTGCGAAAGGCCATTTGCTATTAACTAGTGCCCTATCGAATCAGATATCAACGATCTGACTGATTAACTGATAGACAGTAAACCTGAAATCATCGAAACGTCCCCTATCCTAAGGAAAAGCATGATCAGGGTACGATAAAGCCAGCCCCCGTTAAGTTTCGGTCAATAAGATAATGTCAGCTAATAACATCTCGACATGATTTAACAAATTTAATTGTTTGATCTGATTGAACAGAGTTATTTATACAGTCAAAACACTTGATTGAGTTGTGAATTTTATTTTCAGTAAAATTCTCGAACTTTCTCCGTCTCCGTGCAGTATCATCAGACTAGAGAGGTTCGGGTTTATTTTTGTGTCATCCCGGGATATCGCGGGACAAAATTAAAAATACTTGCAAATTTCAATTTCATGTATTTAAGGTGTGGTCCAGTTAGAATTGGAACATAGACTATTCCACATATTTCGGATATACATTAACAAAATAGTTACTAAAATGTTCGACTTTATGTGAACTTGAGAGGGAAAATTAATCATCTCGATTTCGAAGAAATTTGCGAACTTTTCCCGGAATACGTTTCATCTACCGGCGCACATGATTCTCATCCATCGTTTCAGCAATCTTATTCCACTTGGTTCTCAATTCTTTGATGCTTTTGACGACACTGCCATTGACCTTCAGCTTGTTTTTCATAATAGCCTAAAATCTCTCGATCGGTCTGAGCTGGGGACAGTTTGGTGGGTTGAGTTCTTTTGGTACAAACTGAATCCCGTTGGTTTCATACCACTGTAGCACTGTTCTACTGTTCTAGCCAAAACCTTGGTCTTCCTACAGCAGCTACAGAAGCCTTGCCAAATCATGTATTCAAGTGCAAATTTATCGGTAAACACAAACTTGAATTTGGCAGGAACATCTTCCCGAGCCGCAGCCAAGTAAAATGTTTGTCACGGTAGCTGTTTGAAACCGGCCTTTACATAGATTTCATCATCCATGAGGATATAGCCATTGAATTTTGTCAACCCCTGATCATACAGTTTTCTGGCACGGATTCTGATCACATTGTTTTGCTTTTGATCCCTTTTTGGTTGTCTACAGACACGGTATGACTTGAAGCCTTCCCGAAGACGAATCCGTTGCACGGTAGTTTTCGAACAAATCGCGGTCTGAGATGTTGGAGTTTGCCTTAATGTTCTTGATGACCCTGTTCCGCAGTTGACGGTTGACAGTTCGCGCCCGATGCTTGATTTGAGGCTTGCGATCCGTCGACAAAGTTTCTCTGTACATTTTCAAAACACGCCACACGGTATTACGCTCGAATCCTCGTTTGTCTACACGATTGAAATGTGATTTCAGAAATGATAGTTCGCTGATCCTTGAATCCGGCAATAAAGACATCTTCTTAGTGCAGATATTGCCAGAATCAGAGAAAACCCCCTCGCTTGATTGACTTTAAATCCACGAAAACCTTCTCCAGACTCGGTGTTAGTTCTCCAGTTACCTCAATCAGAGCAAGCCAAAATCTGGATCATAGTTTTCAATTCTTCTTTGAGAGTTGGTTTCTGGTTTCCATTAGATTCTGATGCAATTGGGGTGTCGAGCGGAAGGGTATCCGATGCAATATTGTAAAGCTGTCCGCACTTTTCTTTAATATATTTAATCAGTTGGTGACGGGGAGCGATCGGTAGCTCAGCAGAATTCGTGAATGAACTTCCTCTACTCTGAAGCCATCTCATTAGCGATACAAGCGTGATGTTTTGGCGCTCATTTACCCGCTTCAAAACTGCCGCATGCAATACGCTGCGAAGGGATTTTGCTGGCTGTTTAGTTTGGATAGTAAAAAGTCTAGAACCTCAGCCTTCAACAGCGTTGCGTTACAACGTCACAGTGCTTCTGATATCAGCCTCACAGGCTAAAGAGCATCAAACAACGATGTCACGAGGTCCAGCTCATTTTTAGCTACACACTTAGAAAATTCTGCAGTATTCGGTAATTTTTTACCGAATTTTCAACAGCTGAACGTTCGGTAATCCAGTAATACAGTTTCGGTAAAATTTCACAGTACTCCGGTAAAAAAATTACCGGAACTTGTCAAATTTTACCGAAATCCGTTAAATCGAATTACCGAACAGTTCAGCTATTGAAAGTTCGGTAAAAAATTACCGAATACTGTAAAATTTTATAAGTGTGTATGTACGTAAATTCATGCTTACCGAGTTCTGTGTGCGCTTCTACAACACTATCGCAGTCTAGCATTTTTTCTGTGCTTTTCCAACGAGCTTCTTTATCCAGAAGAAGTTTAAGTTGTTTCCCAAACCGTTTTTTCAATCTTTTGCTGAAGCAGCGAGTTCTTCACTGGCGATCAGCGGAACATTTGGACAACGTTTCGGATCCGTTTTAGAGTTTGTCCAAATTTGGTTTTGTACAAACCTAAATTAAATTTAAGAATTAAATTGAAAAATCAACAGAATGTCAGTTTCGATATTACCGAATGAGTACGAAATCAGTACCAATGATTTCGTTGCAATCATCGTCATCGTCATCTAAACATTTTGATTCCGACATGATCGTCTTCTCTGTTTAAGACGACAACTTGGGGCCACTTCGATAAAGAACGCCCTGAACAGCGAGGTGCAGCCCATGATTGTAGCACAACAGAAGGACAACAGTGCCAAGGCTGCACTACCAGCTAAGTACGCAACCCTTAGCTGGCGGTCTTTGTCATCTCTTGACCCGTGGAAGCATGAGGTAGGAAGTTGTGAGAACCAGCTAGGTTGCGGGGGCAAACACTCCATCCCAGTTGTCTACTCCCCATTTCGCATTTTGAATAGTAGTTGTAGTTCAGTAATAGAATTTTAATGGAAATGTTATGCTGAAATGCTGAAATACAAATCCTGAATTACAAGCATTAAATGTTCATACTGCTCCGTGCTCTGAAGTGCAAAGCTATCGCACAACGTGCTGAAATCATTAATTAAATGGGAATGGAAAATACAATCTTCCGACGCAGCCACTCACTTCCCTATTGGCAAGTTGACAACTTTGCCCAGGCTACGCCCAAAAATGTGTAGATAACTGCAGTAGAAAAACTAATTAGTGTGATACAACCACAATGGAACTGACTCTTATCTACGGGTCTTGACAAAGAATACCTACTGAGCCCTTGCGGCATGTCAAGCCAGCCAGTTCAGCGCAAGCGGTTTTGGCCATGATCATAGTCGGTTCAAAATCACTATACTGCCATAGTCATTCTAACCCCCAATAATGGTATAATTGAATATTAAACTTTTCTCTGTGTAGTTTAACCTACTATCAACGAAAGCTCTTTGAAAAGGGCGGTAAAACCAATTAGAAGAAGACGCTTCTTTTTATCCGGCCGGTTTACGATGTTTTTGCAAACAATTTCTATACTTTGTTCACTTTCTCGTTCATTCATAATTGAAGTTTTTCGTTAAACCAACAGTAAGGGACGTCCATAAATTACGTCACGTTTTTAGGGTTTTGGTGATCTTGACCATCCACACAATTTTATTTTTTTCATGGTCCATACAAAAAACGATGAGGGGCTAGAAAATGAGCTTTTTGCGTAAACATTTGCATAATATACTACACTTTGATTGTTGTTTTTTGTACTCTCCCATGCACGGAGTAACGATCTTTCATAAAGTTTGCCAGAAGCTGATAATTACTCATCTTCATGCGAGGCTCTAGGAGTGGACAGTAATTTATTGCTAGAACGAATAGAAATGAAGAGAAAGGGTATTGATAGTTCCGTATAGGGTAACGGCAGGCATTGAAATTTAAAGATACAAGTTTGAAAACGAGGGAAGGGCATTGAACGGTAGTGCCTGATCGGATACTACCGTTCAATGTCCTCCGCTCCGTGTTAAATTAATTGTTTTTGATTTGATACCTGTTCTGTTTGTTTTTTTTCGTGTTTTATTCAATATTCGCCTGTGTTTTTGCGTTGTTATATCAATAAATCCACAAACTTAGAAAGTAATGTATTGTTTAATTATAGGATTTGAAGTTACAAAAACGTTACTTATTGCTAATATGACCGTTTCTAATATTACAGTGATTTCGTCTGAAAGTCATTCACATTGTTGACGACTTGCTGCTGGAAAGCACTAGTGGATAGGAATCCAAGTTGCTTAATTCATTGACTAAATTGAATGGTCGACGGCTCCTTGCTCGATCTACGAATTATTTAATTCTAATCCGCAGACCATGGATCTCAGTGACCTAACTTTTGTACGAAGCCTGATAATAAATTATGAATCGAAAAACGCTCGATGAAGCGTTATGAATCGCAAGTTTGTTCAACAATAATCAACAAAATATACTAAATGTTCTCCCTCAGACCGAAATTAAATGAAGTCCTCAAGCGTTTATAATTTTCATCTACATAACATGAATCTTTCATAGGTTTATTTTATCTATATTTCATGATAACGTAATCGTCAGTTTCGCTGTAGACAATATTTCTTAACATACTAATCATCATTATATTTCAAACATGCATAATATGAATCACAGATCACTCCATTTAATTGCCATAAGCTCTACGTTTTTCTTGTTAGTATTTTCTTTCTTTTGAAATCCGAACAATTTTATTCGTGTGCTTAACCTGTGTGCTTCTTCAATTATAAAAGCTATGTTCTCGTTATGCATTACTATTATCTTCAAAACTCCATAGAACGCTGCTCCACATATTTTATACTTTACAATCAAATCCGGTCTAAGACATGTTCCATTGATCTGCATGTGTTTAATACTAGTTGAAACATTTGGAAAATCAAATAGCAAGCTTCGGTATTTTGAATTAGTCTTGCTTATGTTGGTAGAGAATATAATGATCCGGATTAGAATTTATGACCGGGATGAAGTTTTTAATTTTGAAGCTTACATTGGTGAGCTTTTTGTTCCCTTTTCGCGACCCCAATGCATTTAGGTACTCCACGTCGTCGATGTGTATAGCCAATCGGAGAGCATTGGGATGAGAATTTACGAACGGATGATTCTTGAAGTGCTCCCCATCCTTGAATCCCTGAAGAAACCCGTCTTGAGTTATCTCATTTGCAATCGCCTCTCGCGCTTGATCATTCTGTAGAATCAATGCTAACGTAGATGACAACAGTGGCCTAATCAGTATATAACAAATATTGTTTTTTATAATTACAAAAATGATACTTTTTGTTTTTGGAAAAATGGATTGTTTTGGTAAAATGAAGGTTACATCAGAAAACCATCAATTACCTCTCATTTTGCGATAAGTCTCCGCATCCACCGCTGCTGCTCAAATTTTAGACGAGTTAGATTTTCGCTTTGCTTCGCAAAAGCCACCTTGAAATATTTGAGTGGCTACCTTAGCGTCGATACGAGCTGAAAACTCAAAATGAAAATCACGAGGCTTTTGATATCATGGTTTCAGTTGAAAAACCGCACCCATCGACTAGCGACAATCGATTTTACTCTCGTTCTGTATGTTATAACCTAATGTCGAAGTAGTGCGCTGTATGGCACATAAGATGCGCTGTACAGCGCACTACTTCCGGACATTGGGTATAACGTACAGGGCGAGAGTAAAATCGATTGTCGCTAGTCGATAAATTCGATTTTCAACTGAAACCATAATATTTTTGGCTGAGTTGATGTTACTCAAATTCATAAATCCTCTTACTCATGCTCTGACGTTTCAAAAGAAAATATGAAACTGAGTAACTTCAACTCAGTTTTGAGTTATCTTGAACGAGCGTGTAATTTGCTAACAAAACATTTCGCTTGAACTTCTGTGCTAAAAATAATAAAAACAATAACTCAACTCAGCTCACTAGCATTTCGCAGTTCAGTTCGGAATTTACGCATTCGGGAAGTTTTCTTTGAGTATCAGGCAATAAAGCAACTGAAATGGATCGCAAAGCAAAATATTACGACTAAAACCCGGGCCCAAAGGTGCTGACTAATGATCCTCAGAGGATCACTAGTGCTGACCAAATTCAACGGATTTACGGTGAGACAATTAAACGTACGTTAAATTAGACTTCAAACAGATTCCGAGATAGATTTTTTTTGCTGCCAGCGGTCACGGAGATGTTCTCAAGAAATATAAATTGATTTTACGGACAAGTTTACCGGTAAGTAGATGATCTGGCGAGTAATCGTCAACTGTGACCGGGAAATTCTGATTTTAGGTCCAACTGGGCACCATCAACTATTTGCCAGAATTGTGGCAAATGTTTTTAAAATCCCTTAGGCGCGAAATTAACTAAGTAGCAAGCAATAATTTATAAAACAAAATAAAAAACCTAGAATCACTTTCTATAGAATCGCTGGCAGAAAGCCATAGCTCGAAAGTGTTTGAGAATGTACGAGCGTCTACCAAAATTATCCGATTGCGTGGTTCCAATGTTAATGTTATTGAGACGAATAATATTGCTTGGATAACGGGATGTAATGATAGCCTAGCTCCTTCATTCAGCCCATGGGCCATTAATTCAGCAGTAATCAACAAAATTATGTTACCATCGACCAAAAGCAATTGAGACATTTAAAAATTTCTCACATTTTTCCACATCCACGTAATTTTTAACATCCATGTAAATTTAGATTTCCTTATTATGCTCTTCCTTATGATTTCCTTATCATGAATTCAATGATTATCTTAACGATTTTCTAACGATCTAAATTTGGCTAAATTGAACCGATTAACTGAGTAATGCGGGTGGTAAAGGTGTCACGTTATTAACTGTTTACATAGATAAAATAACAATGATTAAACAAGAAAACCGTAGACCCAATATTAGGAAAATATTGGTTTGTATGTTTTCAACTATGGCCTGTTGTATTTAAATCGTAGTAAACATGTTATTGACTAAACTTAAATGAAGATATATGAGTTTGCGATTGTATGTTTCCATTTGGAAAACATCCATCCTAATACTCATCCAAATACAAACCAAAGGAACAAAATCTTTGCAGAGTGAATCTTTTCATTATCAATTCGCCAACACATCAAATGTGATCAAATCACTTAAGGCTGTGTACCAATTCGTCAATTTATTTAATTTTACATAAACTTGACAGATGCAAAATAATCGATTAATCGATTAAAATCAATTCGCGAATTGGTACACAGCCTAAGTATTTAAAAGCAGTTATTTTTAGTTTATTTTGTAAGCCTTAAATCAGAAAATGAGACAAAAAACGTATGAAGACAGCATGTGATAATAAATCTATAGAATGGGACGAAGTTGCATCAATGAATAGACTCGATGTAGTGCTAATAGCCGACATTTATCCATCCATCCATATCACTCGCAAGTTTTTTGACCTTATAAAATGAGTTGTGTAACCTTTTGTGAGACATACTACCAAACGTCTTATCATCTTATCTAAGTAAATCTATAACTAGTTGAACATCGCTTACAGCTAAAATACTTCACCACTTATAGTAAAAATATATATAATCGGTTATTGTATACTATGCTGAGCCATGGGACACATATATATACCCTATAATTTCTGATTGATAAATTAATAAATTACTATGTCAGTGTTACTGTGAGGGTGGTTAGAGAATCATTCGACGCCATCGATTATAATTGTGATCTTAAGGCTGAATCATACACAAAAAGAGATAGCAGAGCGTAGTTTCGATCTACGGACCTCTGGGTTATGGGCCCAGCACGCTTCCACTGCGCCACTCTGCTTAGGATGAATGGAGTGTTCAAAGCAAAAAATAAACAAATGTCGCTTTACATGTCACGCTAGAAAAGAGTTGAACTAAAGACATAATTAACCGTACGACAAAACTACGTAGTACAACAAAACACAGGCTACATTGATACACTACAAAACAAACGATACAACATATATATGAGTTACCTGAACGGCATGACACGAACTCACATCGTCCAACTCGAACGGAAGGTAAATACAGCACACACGCTAATATTAGTTTACCCAGGTAGCACAAAGCCATTTCCATAAATAGACGAAAAGCGGAGGAACCAAACATGGTGAAATTCCTGTTGAATCGGTAGGTGTATTTGAAGTTTGAAGAATAGAGTGATTGGTAATGCTCATGAATTATCTGAACCAACGTTCAATTTACTTTGGTGCATTTTTGAAAAGTTCAAATGCAGTGTTTCATAACGCATCATTTCAGATTGCAAAAAGCTCGCGTCGTTTTATGTATAGATTTAAAAAGGTACAAATAAAACGACGAGTGCTTTTAGCGATTTGGATTGATGCGTTTCGAAAAACTGCAATAAGTTTTATAAAATACTTGAGAATAAATTGAGCCGGTTGAGACGCAACAGAAAGATTGCCTGTTAGCAGTTTCTTGCCTTAATTACATCCAAATGTTAATTAAAACAAAATATATCCAAGGTGTGCAGCAATAAATGGTGCAGTTCAGAGTATACATATAATTGACGCGAATCAATAGCCACACGTTAGATGAAGAATGGGCAGCTGTTCTTGTGTAGATCAAAAGATGTTGTTCGTACCATGTCGTACCATGGCGATGTCTGTTCGCCTAACATCGATCTTCTGGTGAGTCGACTTGAAAGTGGGGTTTTTAATTTATTCCAGCATTGTTTTGGCCAACTCATCAAATCCAGATTAACTGGGGTCTGCGGTGCAGATGAAAATAGACGGGAAATTTGCACGGTTAAAGGAAACATAGTCCCGGAGCACAGCAGCACACCGTTGGTGATAAAATCAACACCAGTGATAAAGAGATTGTGAATATTTCTTGTGAAATTGAACCGCAGAGATGTAAGGCTGCCGCAGGTGGCTGTAAGCATGTTGCTCCATTCTATCTGTATAAGAAAAATACAGCCAGCATTCGCTAACAGTCGTAAACGAAACATAAACAAGCATCTATATCAAACGCAACGCCTTCTGTGATTCGAAAACATACCCGGATAAAAATAACAATACATTGACAATACAACAATATACAATAACATCTCGAGTAATTCATGTTAAGGGCCTAAAAGCCATTTGTAAACAATGACTTTAAACGTCGATTTCTTTTGAATCTCAAATCACTCGTGAAATGAAAGCAGCATTTGGTAGAAGAATGTTAGTTCTACCTTATCGAGTAGCTGGATATAGTGGGATACTCGTGATTCGTGAGATATCGACTTTTAAAGTCATTGTTTACAAATGGCTTTTAGGCCCTAATCATGAATTACTCGAGACATTTAAATCTATTTCCGACCATAAATCTTATTGTTCGTGAATCACATAAATAAAAAATGCATATTGTCATAACAATAGATCTACAATTCACTCTATAAGCTAGGATTTTCAACAATTGCAAAACAATATAACTAATAGTAATTGACTCAAATTTGTTCGGATTTTTTCTATAGTTACGATACATAACAACCCCCCTTTTCTATTTTGGATGACTCAATTTACATTATATTCTATTGTGGTAACAATAACTCCTATTGTCATCCTATCGTTGTGAACAATTCTATTAATCGTAAATACTATATATTCGATTATACGGTAACAATATAATCAATTGTAAATCTATGAGAATTGTTTATACAGGTACACACACCATAGTGATGAGTTTAGATCAATTGGTTGTTAACGCAACATTTAGGTAAAATCATATAAGATGCTGCTCCATTATTATTTATTTTATTTTTCAATTTGTGAATTATGAATTTAAAAATCAGATGATCAGAAATGTCTCTCAAAAGACTCTTTAAGCCATTTGTACAGTAATGCGAAAGTAACGCAATAATGTTTAATTTCAACGCAGGCCTAGATTAATTACACACACTACAGTTTTAAGTACTTTAATTACACTCAACCAATTTTTGAATCCGATTTGGAACAGTCAAAATTTGTTATTAAGGTACATTTATAACATTATCAGTAACATTAATTACATTTCCATTTTTGTGTGTTTGTAGTTACGCAACACAATTTTTATTACTGTCATCACAACTTTAAATTGAATCAACTTTGGTGTTTATTACAGTGGATAATGCTTCTACTTTGAATTCAACGCACCAGTCCGGCGTTTAGCATGTCCTTTACAGTAATATATGTTACAAAATTTGATATCCTTTCAAATTTAAAAAAATATTTTTCTAAACGATTTCACGATTGATTTTTTTCGAAAACAGAATACTTATGAAGTTAATGTTATCAATTGTCACTACTAACAACGCATAAGTAATTGATTTGATTTTATAATAATTTCAGATATTGGTACTCATCCATACACTTTAATTTAATATAACAGTATACTTATGGAACAGAGGAAGACCATATATGGAATTCCGGCTTCTCTATTAAACAGAATGCACACAGTTAACTAAATTCTAAAGGACTAATCACGGTTTTAGGTCGGTAGCGTGTTCGAAAAAAAAATCCTTTTATTATGCCAAACCCATGTTAAATTCCGTTTACTGAAACGGAAAGTAAGGAATCCGAAAGAAATTTCTGCAGCAGTATCCACCTGGAAAAACTAAAAAATAAAATAAGAATTTGTAAGCTTTCCACGCAAACTAATGAGAGCTGTCACTTTTACGTACAGAAAAATATTCCGCTCGATTATTCCGTATGCGAAGGTGACAAGGTTCCATACAGATCAATTGTCAAAATTCCGCTTGGTAATATTGAACAAAACTCCGTAACCTCTCTTCTTTTTAAATCGATACTCTGCTTTTTCCCTTTAAAACTTTAACAAAGGTACAAATAGGTGTTCAACTATACACAACAGCAGACATATACCAGAGTTTTGAAGAAAAGAGTGAGATTTACCCACTTTTTTAAATCGCCTTCCCATGGTTAGACATTACAGCCTGTTTTACGAAAATGGGTAAAAGTTATTCAATTTCGGGTAAATCCGAATGAGCGTGTTGTTTGAGCGGCGCCGTTGAATTGTTAAAAGTTCCTTCATTGGCGCGAGCGTTCAGCGGTGCAGAGGTCTAGGCGTCACACTAACGATTTGAGAGCTTGGTGAGCTTATGCGGTGACACTCACAATAATTGAGAGCAGTATGTGTGATGTTCACTTCTACGCTTTCAGGTATGTATCAAATAACGCATTAAACCATAACCTCTTATGGAGCAGAGTGAGGCGCAGTGGAAGCGTGCTGGGCCCATAACCCAGAGGTCCGTAGATCGAAACTACGCTCTGCTATGATGATCTTTTT
>JASCZW010012763.1:0-27530 GCA_034211315.2 Aedes japonicus
GGGTTATTACCCTTACCTTCCTCGATTTGTTAGGTTTAGTACCACTCCAAGCACGGTGTGGGCCAAATTTGCCATTTCCTCACTTTAACCACATGGATGAAACCTTTGTTTGATAATCCGCTATTTGTTGTCTCACGCTCGTAGAGTTGCGGATGCTTCTCACGCATTTTACAAGACATTTTAGTCGACGTCCATTGGTTTGCTATCCGGGAATTTGATGTGATCCTGTTTCCACAGGAGACCAGTTCGTACTTTCCACTCGTTGTTTTCACCGTTGTTTCTTCGAGGATTCGACGAGCTCCTGGACTTCACATCCTTCCAACTGGGGCCACAGAAACTGGACTTAACAAAAATGTTCACTAACTAACTCCAGTCCCGTTTCATGAGAAGACTAGGAAAAGAATAATAAATTTTATCAAGCGCGTAAAATTTCTTCGTTTAATTCAGTGTCAGGAAGCGTAAATAACGAAATTGTATGCAATCTTTCATACAAAAGGCAAGATTCAGGCGTTATCTGGCTTAAATTAATTGAAATATCCCATTATTTTCTGCCAAATTGTGTATTAGAAAATTCAATGATTCTTTTATCTGTGTGTGCTAAAAAAAGTGAACCTTGAGCACAGAGAACAAACATCCAGGCTCGAACATTTTTTTCCTAATTTACTGTATAAATTTTGAAAATCAAACCGTTGGAAAATCAGCGCCGCCTAGTCTAGTGTTTCACCAAACTAAAATTGACAGACTATCAAATTTCCAGGCGCGTAGGTGGCGCCATCAACTTACGAATCACCAAAACTAACGGAAACAAGCTTTTAATTTTAAAACGCCAGTTACAGAAAATTTACACACGGAGGGCACTCTGGCGCGGATGTGTCTGTTCTCTGTGCCTGGAGGTACATGGCGTCCAGACCGCGGTGGTGAGAGTTCCGGGAATTTTAAGGAGGATTGAAGATGAAGGTCCACTGTCTGTCTGATACGTGTCACACCTCAAACGCGCATTGTCTGGACTTAGAAAAAACGCAAAACTGATCTGGATATTCTTTCGCCAAACTTGTTTTCATGTAGTAGCGTTAGTCTACAACCACAGCGGTATGGACCAAAGTATTACCATGCACACAACAATGGACAACAACGACACGTCCTTCCCTCCTCCTGATACAATGAAAAGCTGTTGGACGATACCTGTCTCATGGCAGACTGTTTCCAGAAAGTATAAGCACACCTTATTTTAACAGTCACTTTGAATATAATGAAATATTTCATACATGTTTTGGCTGCGTCCTTTTGTTTGCACATTTCTGAAGGACATAGCATCAAAAAAGTGCTCTAGTTTTTAGTGCTACCTATCAAAATGCGCGGTCTTACTCCGGAACAACGAAAAGTATCGTACACAAATGGTGACATGAGCGAGACTCTCCTTGAGAAAATTGGCCAAGGAAGAGGGTGTAAGCGTCGGAGCGGTACGATCTGTCAGATTTCGAAAATATAGAGAACAGTGTACGTTTGAAGTGCCCGAAGAGTGGTCGGAAATCCGGTCCTAGTTAGTCGGATATCGATAAAAAGATCAGGGATGCATCAAGCGAAAACCAGCGACTTCCGTTCGGGATGTTGCGAAAATACGGTGGACCCCGTCGAGTAACGTCGATGTGCCAAAGAAAGACTTGGCGCTAAAAAACATACCGGAAGCAGAAAAACCCAAAAGGAACCCAAAACAGACCGCGTCCGTCAAACCACGGGCCCGCAAACTCTACGATTCGTTATTGTGTAGAAATTCTGGTGTGTATAATAATGGACGATGGAAACGTATGTAAAACTAGATTACAAAACGCTTCCGGACCACAATTCTATACTGTAGCGAAGACAAAGACATCCCCAAAACGGAGAAGGCATTTTTACCGAAAATTCGGTAAGAAGGCTATGGTTTGGCAGGCAATATGCGAGTGTGGTAAACATCTAGTCCGTACATCACAACGGAGACGATGAACACTCAGAAATACGTTAAGGAATGTCTCTCAGAAGCGATTATTGCCGATATAGCAGCACGAAAGTCAAGTAGTGTTTTAGCCTGATTTGGCATCATGTCATTACGCAAAGGGACACTTTAGAATGGTACAAAAGTCAAAAATGTATGTTTCGTGCCGAAAGACATGAATCCGTCGAATCTGCTCGAGGCACCGGCCAATCGAGACTTTTTTGGGCTTTAACCAAAGCAAAGCTTCGGAAAATTCATAAAACCAGCGGACGGCATCGAAAATTTAAAAAAGATTGGCCCAAAGTAGTCAAAATGGTGGGAAGTACCACTGTGCAGAAGTTAATAGGTCATGTTCGAGGAAAAGTCAGGAGTTTTGGCTATGATTAAATATTTTGATTAAACGAGATAAAATATCATATAAAACACAAATACAAATATGATTTACCAAATAAAATTATTAAAAATGAAAAAAAAATACACGACTTTTTGTTATTTTGAAAGTGTGCTTATACTTTCTGGAACAGTCTATATGTTTAATTGTTTTGAATTATGTGCTCACTCTCTCAACTTCTCGCAAATGCCAGTGATCAGTTCAGAATATTTTATTCATAAAAACATAAATGAAAATCGTTTTGGCCAATTGCCAAGAGTTAGTTTCATCGGAGCCTCACCTTAAATGTTTTGAAATTAACGAAACGGAAACGATTGGATACGGAAGAACGAGGACGACTTCAAAGAACAACAAACTCGAATAGTCGAACCGTTCGATAACGTTAATACTGTCTGTCGGGAATCTGGACGACGGTTTTAATTACGACAACATTTGATTGGTTATGATGGTCTTTTTTTTGAAGCCTCACAGTCATAAAAAAATTGTGATTCTATTTCGTTAGAATGATTCACGCCATTAAGGCTGATGTATGTACCAATCTTTGGGATATTGAATTTCACAAACTTCTCATTTGCGCAACACATCTTAATCCATTGAGTCAAATGTGAGACTTGTATGAAACTGGACGGCGTAAATTAAAATTTCAATGCTCAGTTGCATACCAGTCCTGAGTCAAGTTTAATAAAATAAAATCGCTTCCCGAATATCTTTAACGAAAATCGTATCGTCCCAGGAGCTGCTACGCACCTGGCGCTTTCGTCATCGGTGCCGAATTCGATTCTAGTGCACTTTTCAGTTTCACTGTCATCCGCGATATGTTTACCGATATGTTTCCTGAGCCCGCGCCCATCATGTCGTTGTTTCGGAGCAATATCTCCGGATTATTTATCGTTCGTCACCGCGTGGAGCGGGTTCTCGTTGTTGCTCTGCTCCTGCTGTTCAATCGACCTAGAAGTCGCCATCAGTCGTCGGCTCGATTACCATAATGTTGTCCTCGAGTTCCGTCTCTTTTTCCTGATCCGAAAACAAGAATGAATCCCCCAAACTCAACTTCCCGTTTTTTTCCTTTCTTTCGGTGGTTTGACTGGTGCGACTGCCGTGGATCAAGAAACAACACTAATTCCTGCTTACCCCCAGCCAGTGAACGGCGATTGGAGTCATTTCCTGGTGCCTCGCGACCTGAAACACAGAGAAGGAAAAATGTTTTTCACATTCCGAGAGTGTATACTCTACTAATAAAACGTGTTTTTAATGCAACCGTCCTCCCCAACTCCCTTGAACTCCCGGAACCACTGAGCATTCGAGGCACGGGCGGTTAATGCCTTGTTTTTTCTTTTCGGGGAAATAATCCAGGTCGGGGACCTACGTTGCGCGAAAGGTGATCAATAATGGTATGTCCGTTGCACCGAAAGGATAGCATGACGCCTAAGCTATTAGAACCCGTCGATAGTGAGTGTAACAAGCCATTAGCAGTCAAATTCTGCCATAAATAGAATCAACATGGGTTTGGAAGGCCCGTGTTCGGTACAGCAGTGCCGCCCGAGGTTTGATACACACGCGGACGAATTAACGCGTGTATAACGCCCGGTTCGACGCCTTCAGCTGGAAACCGGATCAACGGGCACAAAGAGATCGAAGTGCGACGTCTTCCTCTATTGTTTTCCCTCCGCCCCTTCATCCGGGTCACGGTAATGATCTCGGCTTCATCGTCTGGCAACGAAACCTGCGTACGCTGCGACGTATGATCCGACTGAACACGTGAACCCTGATCAGCCGTGGCATGACAAAGAACACTAATCTTGCCGGAATGCATCGGTTTTAGCCGGTTCCTGGCGCTTTCTTCCATGCCGCTACCAAGCGTGGATGAGCCAGCGGTAATTTTCAAAGTACAAGACGCACATAGCCCCATTAGCCCTCCGGCCGCCAGCCAGTGTGACTTGTTCGGAATCGCCTGAAACCACCGATGGATCCGCCACCTGCAGCAGGCGGCGGCCGCCGGTCCATCGAACCGTGAAAATGAAATCAGAAAACTCACCTCGCCTCGCCGCCGGGCCACGGTCATCGGGCCTGGAACAAGGGGGACCGCGAGGGGGGCACTAAAACACTTCACGTTACAGCGTATTTGTCTTTGCGTGCCGCGAATTTGTTGCACTGGCTTGTGCTGAAGACAATATTCACTCTCAAGAGTTGCGCGAGCATCTGTAGCTCGGAATCAGAGCGCACCGCTGACCAGGCGCGGAATCGCCCGATTGTATGGTGGAAAATCCGATGTCCTCTCGTGTTGAAACGTCATCGCGACCCCTTGCCAACTGAGTTACTGCTTCGTTTCTGATCAACACAGCTTCTACTACACACGGCGCTACCAAGACCTGAAAAATAAGGTAGCCCCAAGCTCTCTTGCCCTGGCACAACAAGTTAATTTATTTTCTCAATCGAAATGACTCACTAACCAAGCTGTCTTTTGTAATGTTTGTCAACTATAGAGGGAAAGAGCCGAGTCAGCTGGCCATCATGAGGTCAGTGGGAATAATATAGATGAATAGCGGGAGCAGAATTTGAAATATGAGCTTCCGAACATACGCGGCCAGCCGTTTAAACTTTGTTTGAGTCGTTTTTTTGAATCTCAATTTCGTCAATGAGTGGCATCACTCAAAATTTGGCATTAACAAGTTGACAATTCCATAACGTCGACTCAAATTCGGATTGGATGTTTATCGATCTGTTTCGACTTGTTAATCCCAGTTACATTTACTCAAAATTTGAGTGACTCCACTTTTGATGAAAGTGAGTCAGAAACGACTTCAAAACTGAGTTAAATGCCTGGCCGTGCAAGTATTTTAAATCCTTAACTGTCTACTCTGAACTGATTTTTTTTATTGGAACAAGACGATAGTAAAAACACTGAGCATGAGCATGATTGACCGCCTGAGGTTGGGCTACTCCGTTGTTGCAAGAGGTGATAAGCTGTTGTTACCCAGAGAACCAACGGATCATACAAGGGACTAAGCATACATCCTCAATTGCGCCAAAAAACTGGCGATCCTAAGCTAAGGAAATACCGGCGCTGGCCTCCTGCCTCAAATGCGTTGCTACTGCCTTGTTGGAAGCCATAACACACCTCTGCACTCAATCATTGGGATGCTGGAATGGGATTCCGTGGCAGCAGGGATTACGTGTCGGCAAAATAATAAAGCCCAACTGCGTTTCGTAAAGCATTTAAAATTTATTGATGATCTAGCATGAACCCGGTGCGTGCGCTGCTACGCTTGCAACTAAATATGAAGAAAACACAATGTAACTTGACACTTTTATGGTTTTTTTTTTTTCTTGAATTAGCAGGGGTTCAAAATCTCTATCAAAAACATGCTTCAATTACTCGAGAAATACACGTTTTTCACGTCCAGGATACTTCTCATTTTTCGTAGAAATTTGTGTTTCTGTCTAGCCGTAGAAGGGGTCCCTCATCTCCAGAGGGGGTGGTTTCTCAAAACCCCCAAATGCCAAATTTGGTTCCATTTGCTTGATTAGTTCTCGAGACCATCCACACGGGAGCTCTTCGATTTTAATAAAAAATTTGAGTTTCATTTGTTTGAACCCCCGCCCTTTCCAAAAAAGGGAGGGGTCTTGATCCACCATAGAAACATTCTTGCCTTTCAAAACCCCACATGCCTTGTTTGATTCGATTCGCTTCGGTTAGTTCTCGGGTTGTGAAGAAATTTCGTGTCTCATATGTATCGAGAGCCCCCTTCCTAGGAGAGTAGGGGTCTCAAACAATCATAAGAATCTTGCCCAGCCTCAAGACCCTTCATATAAATTCTCACGTTAGCTCGGTTCAGAGATTTCCAGAGCGGAACAGACAGACAGAAATTCATTTTTATGTAAATAAAGAAATCTGCCCTCCAAAAACCTCCACATGCCAGGTGTGTTTCCATTTGCTTGATTTGTTCTCGAGTTATGCTGAAATTCGTCTTTTGTTTGCCCCATAAGAGACCCCTCTTTCAGTGAGCGGAAGGAGTTTCAAACCACAATAGAAACATTTCTTGCACTTCAAACCACCTCCACATGCCAAATTGGGTTCCATATGCTTGATTTGTTCTCCGGAGTTTATGCACAAATTTGTGTTTCATTTGTGCTATAGAGCCCCACTCTTACACGAGGAGCGGAGGGGTCTCAGATTTACCTTACTAAACATTTCTAGCCTTCCAAAAACCTCTGCCTGCCAAATTTGGCTCCATTTACTTGATTAGCTCTCGAGTTATGTGGAAGCATTTGTTTCATTTGTATGGGAGCACCGCCCCCAACCTAAAAGAGAGAAAGGAGGGGTCTCGAACTATCGTAGAAACATTTATTGCCTTTAACATCCCCGCATGCCAAATTTGGTTCCATTTGCTTTATTAGATCTAGAGTTATGAAGAAATTACAGTTTCATTTGTATGACAGCACCCATTTTAGGAGAGGAGAGGGGTCTCAAACCACCATAAAAACATTTTCCTCTTCCAGAAAACCCCACATGCCAAATTTGGTTCCATTTGCTTGATTAGTTCTCGAGTTATGCAGAAATTTGTGCTTCACTTGTATGGGAGCCCCCCTTTCCAGAGAAGGGAGGGGTTTCAAACCATCATAAGAACCTTCCAGTGTCCAAGACGAATCCAACAAAGCAAAAATCTTGCCAAACGGTCCTTCCGCTCGCGAGTTAAATCGTGACAAAGGAAACCCCAACTCATTTTTATTTCTATAGATTTGTTTCTTTATTTCGTCAAACGATCGTAGACTACATATTTACACTTAACTCTATCATCTTAAAGATCACCTAGAAACAAAATGATTGCAAAGGTTACTTCGTGACATCGTGAAGTCAATTGATTCACAATGCAGATTATAGAGAGACATCATTCTGTTACTTAGTCCAAATTCCGCATATAATGTCCGATTGGTATTTAATTCAAACAAGTTCCGATTCCTCAAATATCGTGAGGAATAGAAATTTATACTACATAATAAGTCATGTACAAGATGAGATTACGGAAAATACTCTTCATACTTTGAGAAATTGAATGTTAATAGGTACATCGTGCTTCGTAAGACGGAAGTGGAAATGTTGTCTAGCCTAATCTACGAATACCATACAAGAGAAACTGTTTTTGTGCTGATTCTAATCGTTCGTCATGTGTTTTCATAAAGGAGACCATATGACACTTCAATACTCTTGAAAAGACCTGATATATGTAACGTACAGTGTTTTCATCGTATATGCGGATCATGAAAGTCTTTACCAAAACGTGTAATGAAATCTAGCATATTGGTTGTTTTATGAATAATTGTGTTGTAATCTATATATATATATAGGGTACCTGTCCTTTGACTCAGCCTGTCATGCAACGGTCGATGACATTCTTTTATTGTTACTTATGAAATAATTAAGCTGGAAAATAATATTCAACCAGTTCTACATTTGCTTAGATATGCTCGATAAAACGTTTATTGTTTTGAACAACAAAAGGTTAAAAAACACACTTCTTGAAGACGAAAACATTCGACGGATAAGAATGTAATGTCGGTCTATAGGCACAAAATTGGGCTTATTTGTGGATGCAACCTTGTCTCATCGTTTGAGTTCATTGTTAAAAATAACTATTGTTGTGTTTGTTATTATTTTTTCCTCATACATTTGATTTAAAGCTACGTTCGCTATATTCTGAAACAAAAACATTCAGAACAAATTAAAACTAAAATTTATTTAAACCTTCAAAAAATACTCACATAAAATCTTTTGGTCAATCCACAATAAACACATTATAACTCTCACTGTACAGATTTTAGCCAAATTTAGCTTAGCTAAAGATCGATAAAATAATTTATTTAGTTTAATCTGTGCAGCTATGGTGACTGAAATGTTAAGAAAATCTGTATTCTTACTTAAGTATTTACCTTTAAATTAACGTAACAAAGAAGTGGTGCGCAGAGAGAAGTGGGTCGACGACACATTTTTGGCGAAATGTTAGGTGGAAGTGGATAGGCTTATTTCGGGTACTACCTCAACGCTACGGCCAGCGTCGGCGGTGTAATGGTAAGCGTGACTACTACTTGGCGCCCCAGTGGGTCCGGGTTCAAGCCCAGTCAACGTAGTTGGTTTTTCTGAAGCGAAAAAATCTGGCCACGTCTTCCTTCGGAAGGGAAGTAAAGCCGTTGGTCCCGGCTCATATTCATGAGTCGATAGGTAGGGTCCAGGTGGTGGAGTCGCCTTCCTGGCGTCGGTGATTGTCACCATGTGAAGAAATAGGCAGTCGGAAAAAAAAACCCAACGCCACACTCTCAGAAAAAATCGTGTAAACTTAAGTCTCTTTGGATGTACATAAAAGGAGTAGTAAAATTAAGCTGAATCTCATCTTGTAGGGTACATTTTGTTCCTTCACATCCAAACGTTTGGGAACATATGAAATTAAATAATGCAAAACCCGGTCGTTGACCTTCGTCTTAAAATACTTTGAGGATCGCCATGTTCGGAATAATTAATATTACACGTGAATGAACTATGTGTTTAACGCTGTGATGCCGTGCTTCACTGAAAAAAAATGAATTTGGAAACATTCATTTTTTTTTCCTACACCTTTAATGAAGTTCAACCTGTTATGCATTTTATGTAACTTAAAGTTATCATGTTATATTCTTTCACGGAAGAGAGCGAATCTAAACTTGTTGCATTTCCTGACGCGTGGAACCGACTGCGATTAAAATATATCAAATATTGTTATAACACAAAACACAACGATCATGTAAATTTAAGGCTTGCAAAACCCGGTATTCAGTCTTGTGGCTATTAATCAATACTTTACGGTTTAGGTTCTAGATTACCAAAGACTATCCAAGAGGCCGTTGTAAATGTAGAATTCTGACGTGATTTTGGGTGTGACAGTATTTATTTATTTAGGCTCCATTCTGACATGGTCTCTTTTACTACCCGTTCTTATATTTTCAGACATTCTTCTCTTTTCATAGAGCGAGTAATGGCGCAATAACCTAGCGCCATAGGAAGCTAGGACTATAGATGAAGCTAGAGTCCCAACCGTTTGAAGAGAAACGGAGCATCACTTAACCTTCTTAGACTAGATGCTCCCAACGACCATTGTTTGAATAAAATATTATTCTGTACACCACACAGAGTATTCTGTTCAACTATTCTCTCCGACTATTCATTTCCTTATTCCTTTGATATCTACTGAAGACTACGTGGGTTCCCCGTGTCTTCTCAAAGTAGATACCAAATCCTCTCTTTCACCAACGGTTGCATGAACGTGGCCAAGTGAGCGATCGAAGAGTGTCTTCGTGGAGATTATTGCGTGAAGAAACTGGTTTCGTTTCATGGTGGCATGCAATGTCTTCAAACAATTATTCCTCATCTTAGCTCCATCCACGAGGTGTGCAAACGGTAACGCTAATGCTAATGCTAAAAAAAGTTTTTGGAGCCGGAGAAAGTTCTTATGACGGTTTGAGACTCATTTCTCATCTGGAAGGGAGGGGGGGTGTTCTCCCAAAGAAATGACGAATTTCTGCATAACTCGAGAACTAATAAAGCAAATGGAACCAAATTTGGCATGTGGACGTTTGTGAAGCCGAAAAATGTGTATACGGTGGCTCTCCTTTTTGGAAGGGGGGAGGGGGCTCTCATACAAATGAAACACAATTTTCAACCAAACATGAGAATTCTTCCTACTGTTATGAAATTTTGTATGCAGGAGTTTTTGAAGCCGGGGAAAGTTTTTATGATGGTTCGAGACTCCTTCCCCGTCTGGAAGAAGGGGCTCTTAAACAAATGAAATACAACTCGAGAACTTATCAAGCAAATGGTAAAAATTAAATATACAAACCTCCGTTTAAACGAAAATATTTACCAACAAAACTCATTCCTAAACAACCACAAGAGCGTCAGTATATTTTCATTCATTTAGTTCAGAGACCGAAATTTTCGCCTACTTGAGAAGAAAAACGTAACCATGAATTAGAAGAAAAATTAGTAATCTCCGTTTAATTCCAACCACCTTTCAGCTTATCTTCGACAGATACGCGTATTTCGTCACCACAATGTGCAGACTTCTTCAGTGTCTCGTACTAATAACTCGACTGGAGATACTGAAGAAGTCTGCACATTGCGAGACGAAAAATACGCGATAATCTGTCGAAGATAAGCAAAGGTGGTTGGAATTAAGCTGGAGATTACTGAGGCCGCATATCTTCTGATTGCTGGTTTACAAGTATTCCACTAAAGAGCTCAAACCCTCTAGGATTCAAAGAAAAAAACGTCCTTTTTCACCCGTTGATGGAGAAGCAAGTGAGAATGTGAGAAGCGAGAGACTATTATACGCTCACAGCAGTTTTCGCGAGAAAAGCAACGGCGATTTAGAATTTTCGGAGAGCATGAGTAGCTGATAAATCGTATCTTTTTCCGGTGAATCATAGATGCCGATAATTATTTTTCACTTACTTTTTTGACACCTGAAAAATGCACCCGTCTTTGTCGCTCATTTTATTCTGACATTATAATTCTAAAATGATGGTCCATGGCGGTACCGGTGTTGCACCAACTTGGCCTTATTTTCGGGTTTTGCTCCTCGTTTGCGATCTTAGCTTGATTTCAGTGAAAAATGCGACATGAGAACAAATGTTCGTTGAATTGCGGGAGAGAGATATTTTCGCATATGCAAGCGAGAGGATAATGAATTATCAGCGAAAAATGAGAGATGAAAATGTGAACGGTTCGCTACTCATCGAAAAACCTGTTTGAGAAGAGAGCATGGTTTTCAGCACCCAGCTGAGCGATAATTTCGATCTCTGATTTAGTTGCAAGCGTAGCAAGGCTCGCACCGGGTTCAGCAAGTGGTCGATAAAATTTAGCTTAGAATCTACAGAAGAATGTAAGAAATATCATTGACAAATAAGATTAAAAATAGAGGTCTTAGATGTGCGCTTTGGAAAACTCCAGATAATACATGAACAGGGTGTGACTTTTTCCCATTAAAACTGCCTACCTGTTGCCGATTTATTAAATACCATTGTATCGATTTATGAAATTTATACTCAAATCCTATGTTTCCTAACTTAAAGTGTATCAGAGGAATGTCAATATGGTCAAAGGCTTTGCTAAAATCAGTGTACAGCGCTTCGACATGGTTGCCGTTGTCCATTGCGTTTAATGAATGGTTCACGAATTCTAAGAATTTTTCGGAAGTTGTGCGTTCTTTAAAAAAAACATGCTATTTTGTACTTGGCTGACCAGTTTTCTACTGATGATAACTTGAAAATGCTTTGGGATGCTGGAACATAATAGCAATTGCACAGTTAATGCGAATACTGGATTGCCTTCCTGACTTATAAGTAGGTATTAGGTTTGAGTTTTTCAAATTTTTGAGAAATGACAAATCGAAAAGCAAAAATAGAGGCGAGGTAGGTTCAAAAGCTATAATTTTCCATACATACTGAGATATTCCATCAGGTCCCGCACCTTTTGCAGCATCAAGATTTTTCAAACCAGCAATAATGTCTTGAACATGTACCTGACTACCTCTAATCTCATTTGAAGATGCAGCAAAGAATGAAAAATGATCTAGATCGCGATCATCATCTGAAAATTTCGTGTAAATTTCATGGAAAAACTTTTGCAAACAATTCACAAATCTCACCAGAGATTCAAGATTTTTTTGTCATCAAGATGCATTTTTGAGAGGAAATTGCATGATATTAATTTTATTCTGATATACTTGAAAAACTGTTCAGGACATGATTTGATTTTGCTCTTGATTGCTGAACTTAGCTGATCAAAGATATTCAGAAATGTTTGCAGATTGACACTAGAGTTGCATTTTTTGTAAATTTTGTGAGCCTTTTGCCTCTGGTTTTTTTTTTCAAATTAACATGATATTCCTGTTGAACCATATCGTATATCTGGTGTTATATTTGCGTATTTTCTATTTTAGAGAGTACGTTTCAATTTATTATTTCAAATAAAAACCTGTAGAAGACATCAACAGCGCTATCGATATTTGATTGATTCTGTATGATTGATTGCCAGTTGAATGAATTTAGCATAATATTTATGTTCTTGTAATAAGCTTTGTTGTATTCAAAGATTTCCTCATATTGATAGTCATTGGACGAAAATTGCAATGAACAAATGAAGAATATTTAATTGCAGTATGAAATATTTCTTTTTTCCATATGGGTGAAAAAAAATCATTTACACAAAAATCCTCATGAACGTTTGTCAACAAAAAATCGAAATAACAATTTTTCTGATTTTTCACATGATTAATTTGGTTAAATCCAAGACTGATTTTTTTTTTAAATCAACTGTAATTTCACATTTTCCCCCATTGAAAGCAGAATACCTTCATTTTCAACGTCAAAAATGAATTCAGCTTGCATTGATAGAAATCGCCATTTACATGAACTTTGATCTCGGGGGAAAAATCCGAGAGTATTTCTTCAGCAGGCTTCATATGTGTTCTTGTTGGCATGATCTGGTGGAAAATACACAGATACAAACACATGTATTTCACCAGCTATTTGCGCCTGTCAGGATTTTACCTTTTTCAAGATAGTCGATGAATATTACACCTTGCGCATCCCAAAACAGGGAGGCCATAACCTTTCCCGCCAATTGTTGCGTTTTCGGGTGCCTCGGGGCATTTTCGCCCGGTGAAACCCAATATTTTGCTTGCTGACTGCGATGACTCCGGTGTGTAGTAATAGATCCAAGTTTCATCCATGGTTTTGAATCGGCCCACAAACTGCTTCGGATTGCGTGTAAACTTGCTCAAATTCTCCTGAGAGGTTGTAACACGAATGCGTTTTTGGTCCATTGTAAGCAAACGCGGCACCCATACGGAATGCATGATGTTGCCAACTCGTTCCATTGAAATTCCTATTGCCTTAGCTAATTCTTTCGATTTCACTTTTGGATCCTCCAATACTATATCATGGATTTTATCGACGTTCTCTGTTGTAGTGACCTCATTTGGGCGTCCAGAACGCCGTGCGTCAACGGTGCTCGTACGGCCACAACAAAAATCAACAAACCACTTACGAATCGTTTAAATCGACGGAGCAGAGTCTGGAAAATACTTATCCAGCTTAGTTTCGGCAAACGTTTTCTTGCGTAAAAAAATAGTATTTTATCAAAACTCGAAACTCGGATTTTTCCATTTAAAAATAAACTTGCTGATCGGTCTCTTCTCACTGTTGTAACAAATGAATGCGTGGACAAAAATGACTGAAATTTTGACAGCCGTCATTCAAGGAGTGAAAATGGTTCACATTGGCGATAACCAACGTGAAATCAAAATGTGGCAAACCGATCAGAACACTCAGGCCCTCGTTTTGCACTGCAGCTGTCACTAAAAAATAAGAATTCTAAATGAGTGATAAAGTTGACTGATTTGATCACATCTTCAAATCAGATACGTCTATCCCAACCAGAACATACATTAAAATTACCAAACTATAACAAAACGTGTAACGACTAACTGAAAAAGATGTAGATTTGTTACAGACGTTCTCATCTGGATAATTGCAGAACATACTCATAACATATTAGGATGTAATTCCCGGCGAGGCACAATCTACGTGAAGAAACCCGACCAGAAGGGCATAACCTTAAAATCAACAAAATTGTAACAAACCGTGTTACGACTTATTGATTATGATATAAAATGGACAAACACGTTTTCATCTTGTTAATTGTATAACATATTTATAACAAATTAATATATAATGCCACGTGTCCCGACCAGAAGGAAACAACACAATTATTTCAGATTGTGTTATTCAGTTACGCTGTTTTTATAACAGAGGTTGTTAGAATTCAAATCGCGGATGTTGTTAAAATTACAAAAATTGTAACAAAAATCCTCAAGAGGTAACAAAATTATAGCAAATATGATGCAGATATAATATAAACCAAACAAACCTTGTAACAGTTTTGTTACGATGAAGCAAAATCATGTCAGCTAGAATTAGAATTAACTAATTTCTTTACGCAAATTGTGCCTCCCAGGACATTATATCTTAATTAGTTATATATATGTTAAATAATTATCCAGATGAAAATATCTTTGACAAATTTCTATCATAACCAGTTAGTTTAAACAAGGTTTGTTATAGTTTTGTTATGTGTATGTTATACGCTTCTGGTCGGGGTGGCACTATGTGCGTAAAGAAACCCGACTAAAAGGAAACAACACAATTATTTCAAGTTTTGTTATTCAGCTACGCTGTTTTTATAACAGAGGTTGTTGGAATTTAGATCGCGGATGAAGTTAAAATAACAGAATTTGTAACAAAAACTCCTCAAGAGATAACAGAAGTTTATCAAACTATGATATAGATTAAACATAAACAAAACAAACTTTGTAACAGTTCTGTTACGATGTAGCAAAATCATATCAGCTAGTATAAGAATTCATTTTTTTTAAATGCAGTTTCCCGACCAGAAGGGTATAACATAATAATAACAAAATTATAACAAACTTTGTTTTGACTAACTGATTAATATATCAATTTGCTTAAGACATTTTTATCTGAATAATTGTAAAACATACTTATAACAAATTAAGATAAAATGCCATGGGAGGCACAATCTGCGTAAAGAAATAAATGAATTTTAACACTACCTGATATGATTTTGCTACATCGTAAGAAAACTGTCACGCAGTTTGTTTTGTTTATGTTATATCTGCATCATAGTTTGATATAATTTTGTTACATCTAGA
The DNA here is from genome assembly GCA_034211315.2 of Aedes japonicus. NCBI lineage: Eukaryota > Metazoa > Arthropoda > Insecta > Diptera > Culicidae > Aedes > Aedes japonicus. The sequence goes on from JASCZW010012763.1 coordinate 15,125, forward strand.
GGATTTTTTATAACAATTTCTGTTATTTTAACAACATCCGCGATCTAAATTTTAACAATCTATGTTATAAAAACGACGTAACTTAATAAGAAAACTTGAAATAATTTTGTTGTTCCCTTTTGGTCGGGTTGTGCCTCGTGGGACGTTATATATTTACTTGTTATAAGTATTATATCCCGTTATTCAGATGAAAACTGTACAGTAATCAGATAGTCCCAGCAGTATTTGTTAAAATTTTGTTATTTTTATGTTCTACCCTTCTGGTCGGGAATGTACAAATTCAAAAAACAAAGCTTGTTTAGTTTATGTTATATTTATATCATAGTCTGCTATTACTTAGTACCCTCTTCGGGATTTTTTGTTACGATTACTGTTATTTTAAAAGGAACCGTTATCTAAATTCTAATAATCTTGTCTTGTCAGAACTTAAAATAGTTTTGTTATTTTTCTTCCAGTCGGGATGTTAATCCTTATATCCTTAACACAATCAAGTTTGATTTTGTTTAAGAAAATAACAATTTTCGTTAAAATTAAGCTATGAATATTTTACAGAACTTGTCATAATTTAGTTATGTGCATGCCCATTTCATAAAACATTGAATTACGTATCCTGTCAAGCTACAACATATTTTGTTACAATCTTTTTGAATGTTGAGGAAGTTTTGTTATATTTTTTGTTATTTTGACTACTAACGGCCCAAGATCACAATCAATTTTATTTGAAAAAAATAATAATAATCCAGGAACAAAATCTGTTATAATCCTATTGTAATCCATTGGTCAGGAACTGAGTCTTTTCGACTTCGAGATCAGCTGCGTTAACGATAATTAATCATCATAGTTTTCATAATGCTGTATGAAGTTTGTAGTAAGTTTTTAAATAACAACTAACAAAACTTACAAAATTACTCAAACAACAATGCTAGCTTAAACTACATTTTAAACGGCTTGATGATTTGAGCTAAGGGACGGACTTGCCAATAACGAAAATAAAACCCATAGAATTTGATAATCATTTTCCTCCTTCCAATCTTCTCTAAGATTCTAGCCTTTAAATTAATTACCAATACGAATAATCACCCATTTATCCGAGACAATCCTACCCTCCCACCCGTCAATCCTGATCGTAGCCGTCGATAGACTCAAAAGTCAAACGTATAATACATGTATGCTCTCAAATTGATGATTAAAGCCATCCTCGGAGAGAAGAATCGAACCCAACAATCCACAATTTATGCATATTTTTTTTCTCGCCTAAACTTCCAAAAAACCCAAACACTCGTTAATAACTCCTCGGGCGAAGACGTGTGCATAATTCCTATACGAGCCGGAGACGTGTTCTTCAATTTCCACTTTGCCACCCATATTTTCCAGCCTCTGTCTACCGCAGATCCGCATTTTCACAGATCTCGCGGATTGAACTTTTCCGCGCGCGAAAATTGATGAGGAAATGTTGCGTGTATGTTTTTTATGTCTTCATACTCATACGACCGGCAAGGACGACGGGGAGGATGGCGCCGGGGGAAGGGTGTCGATTTCGCGCGACTGGTTGTGTGCGCTTATCGTGGCTCGTTAGCGCGTTAGAGGAACTGGCGGTATTGTGGGATGTCGGAGCGTGTGTTCTGTTGTGTGTGGCTGGAAAACGAAGGACACGTGGGCTTAGCGAAGAGCTTAGGTAGATGAAGAGGGATGGGGTAAGGTTTTTTTTTCACCGGGAGAATTCTATGGGGTGACGCAGTAAGTATGAGGGTAAATTAAGACAAAATGCGAGCTAGATGTAGATTTGTGGGACGCAGGGTTTAATCTAGAACAATTCCGTTGATACAAATGAATGTGAAGAATCAATCGTACAGCCCTGGATTTAACACACTGAACCAAGAGCCATTCATTCCCCCTGTCATTCACATACGATGTAAGAACAAAACAGAACAAAAAAAATCGTAATCGTATGCAAATTTCGAAGGAAAAATATATGGCTGAGAAGAGGGAGCATAGAATTTATATCATTTGAATTGAGCTCCTGTTTCTTATCAATACGATACCACGTTGCTGGAGTTGGGTTGCGGTTGGTGGTGCCACATGAAAGTAGATTAATCCCAGACACGATGTGTGCTTTGCATACGCGATTCTATTGCGCTTTGTTTTTCCCTCAGCTCAGGATTATCGATCCGATCCGGGACAGACCGTTGCGGGTTTCATCGATTGCGCCCCGTCTCACACATAAAGCCAGGCAGTCGCGTAATTAAATTGATTTATTCATATGCGTCAACCGACGAAGACGACGTCGACCGACAAAAGTGCTCACGTTTCTAATAGAGCTGGAAATTTATGACATACTTCATTTGAACTACATTGCTCCATACATTACACATCCACTGAAAGGGAAAATATTGAAACAATAACCCATTTACCGCAGGACTGCTTTCTCGAGTCTCGAACCACATTAAGTTATTTTCGGAATTATTTCAGACTAAGCAGTCTTTTGCGGCGCTCACAGGTATTTGGCCATATCTTAAGTTTTTCTCGTGCAAGTATATCTAATTCTAGTGGCATGCAAAGTGGCATACATTATGGTTGTTGATATTGCTGTGCACACGGAATGTGTTGGAGGTTGGTAGACCCACTCACCTTTTAAGGACATTACGTGAGTTGGGGAGAGGTCTAGCATCAGCGAGAATGTTTTTTTGTGTGTTCTTGGTTTCGTGGGCAAGATTCGACTTTTTCCTTTAATTGAGCTTTTATTCATGCATATGCAGAAACCTCTAACCATCGTCGGTTGGCGTGAGTATGTCATTTCTGTCTACTATGTGGAACGACGAGGAAGCGTACATATTGCAACCCTTATGAACCCAACCTGCTGAAAAAGTGGAATGTGATCTTATATTCAGTTGTTTCCCATTTAAAGAAGAACGTTTCACAATTAATAGGAATTATAGGGAAAAATTCCAACAAAAAAAATTCGAAGTGTGTCGCTAATGTCTGAACAACTAAACAAACGTACGTATGGAAGTCTTCAATTGTTTTGATGTAGCCTAACGCACAAGACTTAAAACCAATATTTAAAAGGTTTCCTTCCGTGGTTTAAGAAGTTGTGTGTATTTAGGTATTACTTAATTCATGAAATTTAGAGTCTATTGTTCATGTAATCATTTGCAGATCAAACCTTGTTTCAGAATTCCCGTGTAAGCAACACCATGAGCACGATTGATCACCTGAAGGCACAACTCCGTTATTATCAGATCAGCTGTAACAATACATAGAACAAGCAGATGATGTTTGGAACAAACATACACTACCAGTCGTAAGAACGGACTTGATTGGAAAAGTATTGCAACACTCAGTCGAATATTGCATCACCCCCAACTAGTTTAGCATCACCTAAAGACAGATACATTCATGATGCTATATCTCAAGATCCTCAATATCTCCAAAAGTGCGGTCTTCATTCTCAATTCCACCACTACGCACAATGACAAAAGGCTGAAAAAAGCCTAAACATGGAATTTACATAGATAAGTTATGTGTTTCCAAGTAATTTTGTGCCGCTGATTTCAAATATGTTATCTAAATTGTCACACTAGGCCACAATGTTGAGATATGGCCACTAGCCTGGGTCAAAATTCAAATTCCAGTTCCCATTTGATTTTTGGAAGCCTTTTGGGTTCTTTAATAACTGTGCTAAATTTCAACTAGATCGGTGAAACTATATTTTTGCGTTCGAGGTTTTAATTTTACATGGGATTTTATATGGGAAAACTTACTTTTATGTAGAATAATCTGGCGAGGTGAGCCGTTGCCATCTAAAAATACGTGAACCAAATTTTTCTCTTGGCCACTTCATGATCTCCTGGAGTATCCGGAAAATCCGGTAAAATGGTAAATTCATTACACTCGTCTTAAAGCAATATGATGATTTTTAAAGCCATTTGTACATAAAACGTAAGAAGCAAGGCAATGTGGAGAACAATGTACGGCTCTCAGTTCTGGAAGTTCCGAAACATTCGTTAAATTTGATAACTCAGCATTTCAAAACCAAAGAGATGAAGTGGATCTTAAAAATCCTGCAATACAAGTATTTTTGTTCCTTTTCGACTTTTTTTGTTTTTATTTTCATTATGTGATTTTCCGTCGGCCTATTTCCTCACATGGTGACAATCACCGACGCCAGGGAAACGACTCCACCACCTGGACCCTGCCTAACGACTCATGACTATGAACCGGGACCAACGGCTTTACTTCCCTTCCGAAGGAAGACGTGATCAAGATTTTTTCGCCTCAGAAAAACCACCGACGTCGACTGGGATTGAACCCAGACCCACTGAGGGGCCAGTAGCAGTCACTCTTACCACTGCACCACCGACGCCAGCAATTTTTTGAAAAATATATTAATCGAATTTTTTATTCTATAATTAGGGCGATCCACTATATGGGTGATTTAAAACAGGGTGGTGCAAGAAACGATACCTTAGAAAATAGATATATTTCTCAGAAAATAACATCTTTTTCAATTTTTGATGATAAAAGTACATGAAAAATGATGAAAGTACATGAAAAGTTTTAAGAACGAGTATCAACATAAAAATAAACAATGATATTATAAAATACAACTGTAGAAATGTCCAGTTTAAAATATTTTGGTGTCGACTGAAATTTTCATGTACATTTCAATTAAGGAAATTCAGACGATATAACGTTAAGTCATTATAATGATTTTAGTGATGTATTCTAATATGTGTGTTCATTCTTTTTAACATTTTCATTAAAGAGCGGCATACAGATCTCTTGGGAAATCGACTTTTGGTCCGAAGCTCAGAGTGCCTAGTGATATATAACATTAGACTCAGCTAGTCAAGATTTTAGTTTTTGGGTTTTAATTATCAACTTTTGGAAGAATAACAAAACTTCATCCGCATGCTTTTTTAAATGCTGGGATCAGAAAAGAAATGAGAACTATAACTGAAATTTATCACTTTAAAATGCAATGTGGCAATTTTCTCTTTAAGGATCCCGAGTATTGCATTAGCAATCGGTTTTCTAAGCAATCTTTATGTTTCCTTTGTAAAAATGTATGTATATTTCGGATGATCTGGAAGATCATGCAGTAACTCAAGGATGTTCCGATCAAAATTTGGTCAAACAGTAATGTGTGTGAGTCGATCAAAGTTTTTATTAATAAGTCATTTTTTTTTCTGGAGAAATATTCAGCTAAGCTTCATTTTTACCCAATGCGAATGTCGGATCTTTTGGTTAACATCTGCCATTCGATTTTGTACAGTCTCCTTGTCCACTTTATTCGACGCAGAACGCCAGTTTGTTTTGAACTATTTCTCGCGCACAACTTTTTCAGTCTTCTTAAAGTTTCGCTTGACGATGGTCGAATATTGTTTGATTTGGCGGAGCTCTCCATGGCCTTTTTTCTGTAATGGCAAGATGCCAAATCCGGCCAAAATAGAACGGAACAATAGTATCATTTCAAGAGAGGCGGTTCCGGTCGCAATGCAAACGTTGCTCTTCAAGCCACAGGTACAGATAGCCCGCTACAGCCCGCTAAAAACCCACCCATGCCCATTGGCGGAACTGGGCAATTAGTCTGGAGGGGGCCTGAGAGGGGCATGCCCGAAGAATTTTCTCGCATATAGGAATATTGAAAAGAGCGATGATAGTAGCGTAATTGTTTAGGGCATGTCATTTTTATTGAAGAATCAGAACAGGTTGAATCCAATAATTAGATCTATGCTGTGCGTCAGTGAGTCGAGATGACTGAAGAGAATCGAGCAAAATTTTGATTGGTTTGCATTGCGCTGCTTCAAATATATTCAATATTGTGTCGGTTGATACCGATTCAGTTCGAAAGAAAACCATGGGTAATTTGAGGTTAAACTTAAGAATTGGATCGACTTTGATAGTATTCCAGGGCATCGAAATTCCATGGACATTTTTCGATTTTTTTGAAGATATGGAAAAAGAATATAAACAACTACAGTATAGGCTAAATTAACAAATGCATCTACCGTTTCGGAGCTGTATTGAATGTATAAATTATCATGCACAGTCTCCAAAATTGGCATCATACTGACCATGTTATAAGGTTTGGCAAATATTTAGTTTTTTAAATAATATAAAATTGAAAAATTTATACAACAATTAATTGTTTGAAAAAATTATTCATTCTTAGTGAAATTTTTGTGTTTTTGTAAAAGAAAATAAATGTTTTTAAAATTTTCTAAAATGTTGGATCAGAGGTAATTTTGAAAACTGTGTTTTAAAATTTATAAACTTCAGACAGTTTAAGAATCAGGTTACTTCTGAGCTGCTTTAAAAATTTCTACTCAATTCATCTTTTGAGTTGTGACATAGAAAATGTCAAATATGTCAATTTTGTATGTAAAGCTGTAGATGTGTTTAATATTTTCGCCATCAATAACCCAAAATAGCCAACACAAATAACGCCAAAATAGAAGCTTTTGATTGAAAATCAAATCCTTTAAAGAAACTTTAAGAATAAATTTTCAACTGTTATAAGAAATGTGAAGGGAATTTTGATAAAATTCCAAGGAAATATTGAAAAGCATTTTTAAATTATAATCTGAACTCTGTCTCTACTAAGTGAATGCAGATGGGAATACACTGGGAACACACAAGCTGTTACAATTCTTAGAAAATTAAAAAAAAAATTCCGACGGGTCCAGCATTGCGATACTACTTAATTAAAATATTTTTTTTTTAATATTTGTAGAAAAGAATAGATATATAATAGTTTTAACAGGTTAACAATATTTTCAATAAAAGTTAGCCTCATGTGAGGCAAGATTTCCCCCTATATTAATGAATAACATTTTACAAAAAAGTCGAAGAAATGACTAAATTTAAAAACTTTGATAAACTTTTTTATAACCAAATTCAGGAAATTTAAATACATGAAATATCATGAACAATGATGTTTAATTATTTTCATTGGTAGCGTGGTGAGCATAGTATGTACTGAGTTTTTTTTTCTTGTGTGGAGCTGCATGACAGCTTGTTTGTCAAGGCTGGACCCTTGCGCAACATTCCCTATTACTAGGACGAATACCATAGTTACACTAGCATATGTCAACCGCGTGAGCACCATTTGAAGTTTTAGATATTTTGTCTTCGTATTTTATAAAAGATTTAGAATTTCCCATGTTATAGTACCCATCCCTGCAATATTGCACCCAACAACTTTGAATCAATTTCTTATTAAAGATGATTAAGTAGACTATTATATAATTATTTAGAACACTTGGAAACGCCGTTCAGAATACTGTCTATGTTGACAGTGTTGAAGTTTCCTCCAGCAATAACTCTTAAATTACTATATGCATTTCATCAATATTGTGCTGTGAATAGTTCAATTATTACAATTACCTTTTGGGGATGACACTCAGGCCCATAATGCAGTCTATGTTGACAACTAGTGGTACTGAAGTCAACCCCAACAATATTATGATTACAGAAATTTACCTGATGAAACAGGGTCAGAATTTTACCGTACCTATTATTTTAGTTAGCTTGACGTTTTAATATTAATAGAATTGAAACTAATAGGGGAATATTTTTTTCAAATACCTACTAAGTGAACAACAAAAACTAAATGGAATTTATAAATCAACTTTTTACAAAAAACACCGCGATATACTAGTCTTGTGCACATGTCTGTGCATTTCTAAGTGGGCCCTCTGCGTTCTAATTTCGATTTTGATCTGGTAAACTCTTGTACCCCGAACGATATCTAGGTTCATAGGCGTAGCCAGGAGAGGGCAGGTGGAGCGACTGCCTCCTGACTATGCAATCAAATTTAACCTTTGTGAAATGGATTAGGAAACGCAATCATCTCCCGAAAAAAATTGTCATTCCGGAAAATGGCCTCTGGGAAATTATCTCTTGGAAATTATCTCAGGAAAATACCCTCTAGAAAATACCCTCTAGAGAAATAGCATCTGAAAAATACGGGAAAGCAATAATTTACCGAAAAAGAACTAGGAAAAGGATTAACTCACGAAAATGGCGTCTTTTGAATGGGCTCTAAGAAGGGACATGGCCTTTTCCACGGAATAGTTTAAAACTAAATACCGATAGGCAATATTTTGGAATTTGGATAATGTCTGTAGATTGAGAATCGATGATCAACACAATTTTGAAATCCAAGATGACGGCTTCTGATTGCCATACCCCCCTATTTTAATTTTGGCTATGGTTTACATAATATCAACACAGGAAAAAATCTTGTAGTAAAAACTACCATTTCAACCGACTATGCGTATCTTTAAAACTACCATGAAATTTCAGTCAAATTTACAACGTTTATAATCACACCCCCACTTCGTTCAGCGAAAGAAGAACGTTCGTTCGATCCAGCGCTCCGTTATTTAGGAAGATTTATTCGAGTGCAATCGTTAGGAAAAAAACTAGTTTTTCTTTCTTAAAATATACTCACTTCAGTGAGTGTAAAGTAAAAGTGAGCTTTTTTTCTAAGAAGGCAGTGTGGTTTTCCAGTGAAATAGAAAAATCAAACAGTGCTAGCCGTGGCGAATTATCTTCCCGCTTATTTTCGATTCACCTCTGCGTGGTGACGCCAACCAGCGATACACCACTACATCGCCAACGGGTCAACCGACAGCGTTGAGCGAGTGCACCGTGATGGCGATCGCGATCAGCGCACCGCTTCCCGCTCCCCTGCATAGAAGTGCGACGTTCACGCATACGGTGCGTCAGCAGCAGCAGCAGCAGCAGCAGCAACAGAACAGTAATTTAGTTAGTTTAGGTTATCCTGTCCCTCATCCCCACTAGGTTAATTTGCGCTGTTTGTTGTTGTGTGTGTGATTTAAATTTGGTAAATCGTGCATGTTGAAGATAGTTTCTTCGACATGGACGGTTTACGAAAAAGTGCCTTTGCCACCGATGATGGGGATACACAAAAATATTCAGACCGCATCGTATCCGGTTGACGCTGGTCAGTCCATGGGGGTTGTCTACTTTAGCCCAAAATGAAACCTTCGAATGTGTGTCAAATCACTAATGATCTGACCGAAGCGATTTTCGCCGTGACAGAGATCACGAAGTAAAATTTAATAAACTCGTGTTGTCGTCTCTAACCCGAGCAGGCTAATGAGATTGCTGCTTCCCAGCACTTTACACTCGAAATATCGAGTTTATATTCCAGCTCGTGATGTGGAGATTGTAGGAGTGGTCACAGAGGCGAGTCTGAGCCCTGAAATTTGAAGAAGCGGTGGCTGGCTGATTCAAGAACCCTCTCGCTTCCCCAGTTCAGATACTGGAAGTGACAAAATTAGTGAAAATATCGCACAGCGAGGGTAGAAAAAAGTTACTCTCACAGACTCGTGTCGGGTAACCTTTTCTGGCTCTGCCCTTCCTCAGTTCTTAGAACTGGATAAACTTCGGCTACCTGTGCGGTTGTTTGTACCCCGGGTAATGATTTGCCAATACTGTCAGCAGATGGGGTATACGGCCTCCCATTGCGGGCGAATAAGGGCACGCTGCTCAACTTGGCGGGGAGAAACATGAGGTTGGTCCCTGTGCAGATAATACACTAAAATGTGTTTTCTGCAAGGAACCCTCCTCATGCTCTCCGTCGTGCCCGGCGTATAAACAACGCGGGAAAAATTGAACGTTCTCTGAAACAACGTTCATGGCAATCTTTGCAGAAATGCTTAAGAAAGCTTCGCCACCCGATACCAATACAAATCCTTTTCAGCCCTCTTTCAGATGACGAGCTCTGATCTCGGATTTGGTTGAGGAGGGGCATCTTAGTTTTCCGGGAGGTGCTCCACGGAAGCGAAGACGCATTCGCGAGCTGTGAAGCAAGCTGAACAGAAGCCTCAAATCGACATGCCCAATACAAAGAGCAGAGAAAGAAGGATAATCCGAATCCTCCTGGTTTTCGTAGTGCCAACGCACCTGCACAGGATTTCCATCTCTACCGGGGACATCTAAATCCTCGATGCCCCGATTTTAAGAACAGAAGCCCCCTTCTCATTCGTCTGGGCTGTTCTCGTTCGATGATATTGTGAAGTATTTTTAAATACCTCGAAATCTTGGACCTTCTTAGGAGCCGTTACGGCAATGCTTCCCACTGTGAAAACTTTTTTGAAGAAATTGAATATTAAAGTGGCCTCATCCTTGCAGCTATCATTTCCTTCGATGATAATTTGCCAAAGAGGTCGGGATTTGATCACTGTTCTGCAGTGGAATTGTCGAAGTCTTATTCCTAAATTGGAATCATTCAAATTTTTAGCTCACAATATCTGCTGTGATGCATTTGCTCTTTTTGCAAACATGGCTTTCAGCTGAATCGATCTTCCGATTAACGATTTCAACATTATTCGGCTTAGATCGTGAGGATTCACGTGGAGGAGGAGTACTTTTGGGATCAAAAGTGCTACTCGCTTCATAGAGTAATTTTCCTCCAATTCCAGGTATTGAGTTGACGTATGTCAGGCTGCTGATTAAAAATAAAAGCCTTTGCATTGCTTCTGTGTACATTCCTCCTAGAGCACCAACCAACGCGGTAAAAACAATCTCTTCGTGATATTGCTGTTCGGCCCCCTGCCTTGCGTCCGCGGTTGGTCATGGGAGATTTTAACTCTCACGGTACAGGCTGGGGAGAACTGGCAAACGATGACAACCGGTCTTCTTTGATATCTAACGACCTCCGTGACAACTTCAATATGACAGCTCTCAACAATGGAGAAGTTAAGCACGCTTGGCTGGTCCATCGTCGTCACTTGCGTAGTAGAGTTAGACCCCGCCACTTTGCTCGAATCCATTATCGTTGGACTGCAACGCGGAATGTGATCCAGGATCCCCACGGTAGTGATCATTTGCTCTATACAAATTTCGGTTATGCCACTGGGTTGATCGCTTCTGAACTAACAACCCGTGTCATTGCAAGGATCGGGAAAACTTGTAATATCGATTGGGACGTGGCGTTCACATTGCAGCAGTAGATGAAGTCAATACAATTTTTTACGGTGAAGGTTTCCACCACTGGAGGAATATAATTCTCTCCAACCTGATTTTCGGAAAATAAGCTCAAACCGACTAGTTCTGTGGACGCTTCATTGCCGCAGAAACCTTCCCCATGGTAGGTGGGATCAGCAATGCAATTTGAGCGTACTTCAAAAAATTGACGCGTTCAAAGTTTTTCGTAGACGTAAATTAATCTTTTCGAGCACTTTGAAAGGTACACGGCTCTCGAACGAGAATTTAAGAGCCTCATCAAGGCCAAGAAACGCGGTTACTGGCGACAATTCGTGTGTGGACGGGTTATCAGCGAAACGTCGATGAGTACTTTTGAATACGGCGCTATGAAGATTGTGTACAGAATTACGCGAACAATGAGAACGCAGGAGTACTCGGACCAATGGATCCACAAGTCTGCGCTTTAAAAAGTTTGTCCAGATTCTGTGCCAGCACAAATGTTTCCTCGCGAAACAACGAATTCGATAGATGATTAGCCAACTTTTTTCAATGGTAGAACTTTCTGCACTCCTTCGTGTAACACACCTGCGGATTATTTTTCGGTGACCGTCTTTCTGAATTTCATGTCTTAAGAACCTTCCTAGTGACGTCGCGAAGAGGCGCATGTTGGAACTTGTTTAATCAGTGTCTTCTGGAACTCAACATTGTACCGTATGATTGGGAGACGGGTGAGAGTTATTGCTATTCGCAACTAAACTCCAAGTGTCCGACCACAACTCCCGTCGACCTTATCGCGATGTTATCTGTATTCGGTGCCGTTGGAGAAATGATCCTTTCATGTCTGACAAATGGGTTGAGACGAATCAACCTGCTTTCAGACACTCGATCATGGCGTTTCCGTAGGGGTGCGGGAAACGAATTCGACTGCCTTGCGTTGCTTTCCACAGATATTCAGTTAGCTGCTAAAAAGAGCAAAATGAAGCCTTCTGTATTCTTGGACAGCTAAGCGGGGCTTTTTGATTCAGTATCTGTTGAAGTTCTTCTGTGGATAAACTCCATGCTTGTGGTTTTTCACTACCACGTGAACAATTTCGTGCCAACGGTTGTCAGAAAGAAACATATGAGCTTTTCATGGAAACTCTACAGCTTTTCGATTTAGCGCCACACGGGCCCCTTATAGGACTTCCGTTGTTTAAGCCCTTCTTTGTATAATTTTTATGTCGTGAAGATTACTGACGGTTGTCTAGTAATAACTGTTCGTTGAGACAACCGCAGCATTTTTTTTCCGCGTAGTGTTCAATACGGGACCACGGGGTCGATCATGCGACCTCTTTGCAGGATACCTTAGACACTCTGTCTACTTGGGCTCTAGAGCTAGGTATCGAATTTCTACGGAGAAAACTGAGTTGCGTTTTCTTTTAGCACACAATCACCGAACGAAGGC
>JASCZW010012764.1:0-27478 GCA_034211315.2 Aedes japonicus
TTGTACAAGCAGGACACTCAGCGAAATAAACTTTCGATATTCATAAGGTTGCATTATGATTATTTGCTATAAGAAACCAGTATGAATCTCATAATATATCTTATGAAATATAATGATGTTGAAAAAATATAAACATGAAGCAACCTGGATTCGAACCTTGGACGTTGAGGATATGGGTCCAGTGACTTGCCCACTAGTATATATCAACACTTGTAATATGGATAGCTTAAAGGCGTACAACAACAACGTCGAGTGGAACAAAATCCGTTCATAATTCAGTCTTATGAAATTTCAAACCATCGTTCATAAGTTAAACCTTATGAAATTCGTAAGATTATTTGGTTCAGTGGAGGACAACAAATCAGTCTTTTCAAATTGGCGAGTTTTGGTTCATTTCACCTTAATAAATCGTTAAGGGACATTTTTCAACATTGCATGATTAAGTTTCGTAAATGTCTTAATTGTTGGTTTTTAATGACTAATAATATCTAGGAAGCTTTAATTTATTTTTCTGTAGTAGGGTAAGGTTATGTTAATGACGTGGCTGGATAGCTCAGTGGTTATCCGTTCTGCTTACTGAGTAGATGGTCGGGAGTTCAATCCCAGGCCCTTCCCCTTCCTTGTCATTTGTCACTTGCCTCTTTCTATCACCACTAGATTTAAAATAAAAAGCAGTCTACTGCGCTTTCATTGATCGCATCGCATCACTTACTACAGTGAATCCATGATCTAATAAAAATAACCTGCCTCAGTTACACAAAAACTATCCTTCCCTTGACAATTGTGGAGACGCAGAGGTAAACACGGTCTCTAACCAACGATTGTCAAACTAATCATCCTTCCCCCCTTCCCAAAGACCGTGAGGACGTGGCCGGCGCCGGTACTGATCTATAAATAGAAATAGTGAACTTGTACATTGAAGATGCAAAGGTTACTCCCAAGCTCCATCTATGTGGTTATCGTGCAATTACACTAGTTCTGATCGGTAACGGAGTAGCAGCTACGATACGCACGGTCTTTTTTTTAAATAAAAAAGTAAAGTAAGGGGATGTCATGTTAGCCTAGCTCCTTCATTCGGCCTGTGTACCAACTATGTCATTAATTAAGCGATAATCAACAAAATGATTATGCTATCAACATAACCGATTTAATTCCAAGCAATTCAGTCATTATTAATCAATTTAAAGTTGTTCACATGCGTGTAGTTAACGATTTTCTCCTCTTTTAAGACATCATGATTTAATTGGTTAAGCTGTTCATTATCTTGCTGATCCTCAAATGATCTAAATTTGTCTAAATTGAACCGATAAACCGAATAATGCAGCTTAGATGTACAGAAAATATTCACACCTTATAAACTAACAGTTCACACAGATAAAATAACAATGATTTATCAAGAAAACCGTTAACCCAATGTTGGGGACATATTTTTTTTCTTTGGTTCCAACTATGGCCTGTTGTCTGGAAAACTTAGTAAAAAATATTTGCTAAACCCAAACCAAAGGAACAAAACCTGAGCAGTGTGGATTATTATGTTTTCATTATCGAAGGGCCGATAATTCATATGTGAAAATCTCTTAAATATTTCAAAGAAGTTATAGTTTAGTTTGTTTTGTGAAATTTTATGTTAGGTAAAGCGAACAACACTGGCAGTGCCTAAAGGGTGTCCACAGTCAAATTGCATCACTTCCGATAAGCTGTAACATTTCGCCCTTTGGGTTCATTTCAAGAAATTTTGGGTAAATGACCTCAGCGTGTACTTCGTTCACACTGCGTGAGTTTCGTTGTGAAATGTGTCGTAGTTTCGAAAATGGAGTCGAAGGAACAGCAATTGCGAAGAACACCTCCACAACCCACTGAATTCGCACGAGCCATCGGAAAGATGTTGAAAATTCACCAGTCTACAGTGTATCGTGTCATAAAACGTTTCGGGGAACGTTGAACGGCATACGCTGAAGCATTCTCAACGGCAGCCATTTCTTCAAAATTTAGAATTGATATAATTTAGATTCTGTACTAGACACTGAATATTTATTCACATCAGTTTGTACACTTACTTACTGTGAGCAATCTGATAGAGTTCAATACGATGTTCATTCAGTAACAATCGAGATTTATCAATTTGAAATTGCAAGGTAAATTTGCGAGAAAGAGATAAAAGACAGAAAAAAATACATGGAGCAGCGATTCACTTTAACTGTCGGAAGAAGGTGAGTGGTAGGGAAAGTGTTCCGTACTGTGTGAAGGATCTCAAGCGAGTAGTTGCTGCCTTCAAACGCAAACCCAACTGTTCCGTTCGGGATGTCGTGAAAAAGCTGCACTTGACCAAAAGTTTCGTGCAGAAAGCCTAGAAACGAGCCGGGCTCCGTTCATTCAAAGTTCAGAAAGCTCCACACCGCAATAGAAAACAGAAAAGGACAGCCAAAAGACGTGCGCGTAAGCTGTACACACAAATGTTGGCGAAACCACACTGCTGCATCATGGACAATGAAACACACGTAAAAGCGGACTTTAAACAAATTCCCGGCAACCAGTATGTGACTGACTGCGAAAGACAAGTTCGATGTTCCAGAGTCACTCAGGAAACAGCAACTGTCAAAGTTCCCCAAAAAATTCATGATTTGGCAGGAGATTTGTTCGTGTGGTAAACGGAGCAAGCCTTTCGTGACAACTTCAACTGTAAATGGTCAAGTATACATGAATGAATGCCTGAAAAAACGACTGCTTCCGTTTCTCAAAACACACAACGTTCTTACAGTTCTTTGGCCGGACCTAGCCTCTTTTGGTTCTACTCCAAGGATGTTCTGGAGTGGTACAAGACGAATGGTGTCGGAAAAAAATGTCGGTTCAAGCGTTGTACAAAATCTTATGCGTGGTATTAAGTAGAAAGTTCGGGCTTTTGGATTTGGTAAAGAAATACAGTGAAATAAAAATACCTTAACCAAGATTATACATTGTATTGTATTCCCTGAATATTTCATTACAATCGGTTGAGAGATTTGTTTTTGAGGACGAGTTTAAAGTGATGCAATTTAACGAACTTGAATCTTCCCGGCACATCCCCAGGTCCAGTCGCGATGTAAATCTTTTGACCGGAAAGCTGCTTAAAAGAGCGGTTCCATATCATTTCAGCAACGAGTAATTTTCATATTTTTTGATTTGCATGAAACCTTGCATACACGTTTTTGGGGAAGAAAAACGCCGTTTTGCATACTTGGTTCGCCATTTTGAATCTAGCCTTACTTATGAGAAGGGCCTATGAAAAATGCACATGATATCTTCAAAAAAGTGTATCTCGGAAACGGTTTGTCCGATTGGTTTGGTGTCTTCGGCGAAGTTTTAGACAATTGTTGGTGCTATATGGAGAAAATATGCACGGTAAAAAAAAAGTTTGGTTTTTGTGTTTTGAACTAAAATATAGATTTTCCCTTAAAAGTGACCTGTCAATATTTTTTTAATTATTCTTATGTTATAGCTGACTTAAAATTCTATCTAGTGCACAGTGAGTTGTTCTGGAGAAAAATAGGTTACAATGAAAAAAAAAAAATTAAAAAAAATTACAATTTTCAAAAAAGCTATTGAGAAAAGTCAAAAAAGTTTGTCACCCTAATTTTATGAAAGTACATCAAATTTGCAAGCAAAAAGTACTTCGGTAACATTTTTCTAAGATGCACCGTTTAGAAGATATTACTGATTCAATATTGATTTTTTGATAACTTAATAAGTTTTGGCCCTTTTCGGATGTACTCCGTGTTTTTTCAGTTTCAAAAGTATTTTTTTCGGAAAGATTGGAAAATTTTGAGTTAAAATGACACTGACAGCTTAAAGATTTGAGTGAAATTCTCTGCCTTAAAAGTATTTTGAAAAACAAGTTACAAAATCCCACTATCGGGAACAATGATTTCTTCCAGTTATTTTTGGTGTATTGTGTTGAAAATGTGCATTCAACTCTTGCATATCGCCTAACAGTTTAATCCATTTAAACTGGATGTGTTTATACTGTGCATATTTTCTCTCTATTGCCGAACATTGCCCCAGACATCAAACCGATGAGACAACTCGATTTCGAGATACACCTTTTTGAGAACTGCAAATGCAAGCTCCTCAATTAGCAAGATTCAAAAGAGCGAATTAAGCTTATTTTTCAGAGATGGTGATTGTGCGCAATAAAAAATAACATTATATGTTGGATATCATCAGTTTATTTTTATTCCTGTATTTTTATAAAATTATTGTTCACACAACTTTCTTAACAATATTTTGGCATCATTGTCAGGACAGTTTGAATAAAGCTTTGCCTTTATTGTATTTTCTGATAGAGGAAGAAATGAGTGGAATTTTTGAGTTCCTTGAATTGTTTTTGCATTATTATATTGATTATTTAGCTGCAAAGACATATTTTCGTATTCTTCTGTAGTAGAATAACAAAATGACAACTTTGTAAGTTCTTCTTCTTTTCGTTTGTTTGCCCAATTAAACAACTCTCTTGCAGTCTTTATCGGGTGTTCGCGTTCTTTGGCTAAACTTGCTCTGGTAGCCATGCGTTTTATCGTACCTCCAATAGCATCGCATGGACCTTTTCCGTGCGATGTTGCGAAGAAATGCCATTCAGCGTCAATACCATACTTTGACTTAAATTTACAAAGGCTAGAAAAGTTTTTTCGGTTTTTATACTGTGAAGCAGCACCATCTGACATAAAATAATTTTTTTTAATGTTTTTATTTTGATCAATTTGTAAAAAGTTTATCATTTTATCAATAAACAAATTAACAGCGACTGAATCATGTCTTAGTTCTTCAGAAATTATAATGAAGCTAAAATGTTTAATTTGCATATTTTCAGTATAATATATTACGAAAGGATGGATTGTGGCCTGTTGCACGTTCCAATGGTGTGATTGAACTTCATCCTGCAAAATGAAGCTGTAATTTTCAGAAAAGTCACAAATAGCTAAAAATTCACCATCTTGCAAGTTTTGTTTTGTAGTTTTCAAAAAATTGGATTGTTCGGTTTTTACAAAATCATGCGGAATCAAACTTTCTAATTTTGAGCTGAAAAATGAAACAAACTCATCGGTTTGCTTTACAATAGTTTCAAAATCACATCTGTCAGTGGTAACCCATTGTTCGAATGAAAGCTTTTCAACCAAGTTTTCTTCCAGTTGTTTCAATAAACTGTCTTCTAAAACTGAGGTATCTGGGCAGTTTTTACATCTTCGTAGATGGCAATGAGTTGTCTTATTTTCGCAAAGTAATCTATTCGTTAATGTTTTTAGATCATTCAAGACATTGTATTTTTTAAGCTATGTAGAATTAAATTGACATTTTCATGCGTAGTGCAAACGCAAACATTATGTGTTCCTGTGATAGTCAATAGTTTACATTGCCTTGGCCGGAGGCTTGCAAATGATGAAAACCCTATTTTTACATTGACGTACATTTCATTAAAGCGATTAAAAGCTTCTCTCAATGTCATCATTAACAATCTTTTCTGAACAGCTAATCTCTTATTTCCTGTCTTTACGCTAACAAAATCTTTTTGGCCTGGCATTGCCCGGCTTATATCATCGTCCTCAAAAAATTCAAAACCAGTTTTTTTGTTTCATTACTCAAAGCTTTTCCAGAGCTTGAACCTTGAGATGAATCAAATACATTATCTCTTTCCTTTCTTGCATCTGATGCCATATTTCTACTCGTTTCAAATTCGTCTACAATTTTTTGTACTGACCATGATTTTGGTAACAATGATAAAATTGATAGTTTTTCTTGCCTTGTGGCTGAATTTAAAAATTTCATTTTCATATTTTCTATGACTTCATCAAACTCGTTTGCTTTTTCTGTTTTAGCGTCTAATTTAAAAAGATTTCTTCGTACACCTTCGACGATTTCAGCGCACTTTTTTTCAGGATAGTGAACATTTTTAACCTTACCTAAATCTATAGGCGAAACACGAATAGCTGCTATTCCTCGGTTGAATATTTCGACGTCTACAGGCATCGTGAAGTCTTCATTTGATTGAATTGTGCTTAGCGTTGACGCTGATGGTATCGTGACCAAACTTTCTTAGCTTTGCGAATCAGGTACATCAGTTATGGTCTGAACAGTTGGCATCCTTGAGCCGCCGGCTACGCTTTGTTCTTCGTTTTGGGTGAGGTGAGCTCTTGAATCAATATGTAGACGGCAAGACGAACAAATACGAAAATCCTTGGTGTTGAGTGTGGATACCTTGGAAAATCCAATTGATTTTAGTTTTTGGATGATACCATCCGTGAGATATCGCAGCTCTTTCGAACACTGAATGTCTTTGAATGGGCGAATACATTTTATTTTACTCATTTTGTAATCTGTAACATAGACAATATTTTCCAATTGTTAGTTTTGTACGAAAATATCACAAAACATATAATTAAAATGTGTATTTAAAACTTACCTTTGCACCAAAACGTGTTACACTTTCCTTTACAATTATTATGTTATCAAACAACACTAGATCTCGTTCAAAAACACAGGATTATGAGCTGAAATTACTATAATCACTATGCTACTAGCAACCTTTCTGCATTTACTGTTTGGTAGATGCTGGATTAATTCAGAACCGAGTCAGACATTATTATACAGCTCACGGGTAGAAATCATAGAATACTGGGTAAAGACTGTTGGAAGATAGGTGGAGTTGAACGCTCAGGTATCGTCAAACTTTCAGGTACGAGTTTGGAGAGTTGGAGCGAGGTAGATTTGCTGGCATAGGTATATTGTTATTGAAGAAGATTGTAAATTGTATATACCTGGAATGAATAAAGAGTGCGGCGGTTGTTGATTGAGGTATCAGTCGGCAGCCGTCTAGTTTGATGGAAGGTGACTAAGACTGCGTTCTTTTTGTTTATTATTAAGAAACGGTCATCGACGGAGCTAGCCTCGTTATGGCCAGCGTGGCCATGGTGGACTAGTTCCAACAAAGACCATGTTTACAACTCACCAACTGTAACGTAGTACAGCTAGACTTGGTATCTAATTACCTGTATCTAATACTTGTTAGCACGTTTTCAGCACAACGCACCAAAAATCACTTGAAGAAATCATTGTTCCTGATAGTGGGATTTTGTAACTTGTTTTTCAAAATACTTTTAAGGCAGAGAATTTCACTCGAATCTTTAAGCTATCAGTGTCATTTTAACTCAAATTTTTTAAAACTGAAAAAACACGGAGTACATCCGAAAAGGGCCAAAACTTAATAAGTTATCAAAAAAATCAATATTAAATCAGTAATATCTTCTAAACGGTGCATCTTAGAAAAATGTTACCGAAGTACTTTTTGCTTGCAAATTTGATGTACTTTCATAAAATTAGGGTGACAAACTTTTTTGACTTTTCTTAATATCTTTTTTGAAAATTGTAATTTTTTTTAAATTTTTTTTTTCATTGTAACCTATTTTTCTCCAGAACAACTCACTGTGCACTAGATAGAATTTTAAGTCAGCTATAACATAAGAATAATTAAAAAAATATTGACAGGTCACTTTTAAGAAAAAATCTATATTTTAGTTCAAAACACAAAAACCAAACTTTTTTTTTACCGTGCATATTTTCTCCATATAGCACCAACAATTGTCTAAAACTTCGCCCAAGACACCAAACCAATCGGACAAACCGTTTCCGGGATACAATTTTTTGAAGATATCATGTGCATTTTTCATAGGCCCTTCTCATAAGTAAGGCTAGATTCAAAATGGCGAACCAAGTATGCAAAACGACGTTTTTCTTCCCCAAAAACTTGTATGCAAGGTTTCATGCAAATCAAAAAATACAAAAAATAAAAACTGGAAAAATTTCCCACTTGTTCGTGGAATCGCTCAAAACCGAGTTTGACATAAGTTTCGTTATCGATCGTAGAGCACATGAATTTCTGCTTCATGTGCCGGTTCGGATGTTTACTGACTTGTATCCGTTCCCGACAAGGCGATTTGCACTATTTGAAAGCTGGCGTTGTACCTTCTGGCAACATCTCGGATTGAAAAGTCGGGTTTGGCTTCAACGCACATCAACACCTTACTGCGCAGCTGACGAACCCTGGTTCCAGTTTTTTCGTAGGTCCGCTGATTCCTTTCCACGCTCAAGATTTCCTTGTATGCTTTGAGTACTCGACAGACTGTTTTCGACACCTTAACACTTTAACCAACTTGGAACCGGACCACTCCGGATTTTTCAGGTGTTAGGGCACAATATTTTTTTCTTCATCCGAGTTTCATTTGACGTTATTCCTGAACGCGGTCGACTACTTTGATCAAACTTGCACCAGTTGTTCTCAACAGAAGTGTAAACAAACCACTGTCGAAGATGTTCGATTCCCAACACTAGAGGCGTGCTAGCTGTGCGCGAGGGGCGTACCAATTTACTTTAACTCAGCCTTTACTAAGACCAATACAAGAATTTTGATCACGGCTAAAAGCCATTAACCCCTAAGATAATCAATAAATATTTCAATTCTAGTTTGGCTAAC
Source organism: Aedes japonicus (assembly GCA_034211315.2). NCBI lineage: Eukaryota > Metazoa > Arthropoda > Insecta > Diptera > Culicidae > Aedes > Aedes japonicus. Next base: position 8,498 of record JASCZW010012764.1, read on the forward strand.
TAACAATTGTCTTGTTTTAATTCACTATTTTTTACACATCGAAGCATCGTCGGCAACCGGTTCTTTCTGTGATGAAAACCTATTTGGCAGTTAGTAAGTAGCAACCGTCGGCCGTAAATCTTATGCATGCAATTGCATGATTTAACATTTCTAAATTCTAAAACATGATCTAGCGAAACATTTTTAAATTCTTATGTCTTGTTGGCATCAAAGCTGAATATCAAAAATTACCTTTGATAAAATGTTCTCAAAAATACGTGGTGTGTGAAATTGCTTCACCGCTAGATTGTACTTTTTTCATGACTATAGACTGTTCCAGAAAGTATAAGCACACTTTCAAAGTACCAAAAAAGTCATGTTATTTTAGTTTTAATAATTTCATTTGGCAAACCATGGTATTTTACTCTCGTTCAATGCAAATATTTAATCACAGCCAAGACTCCTAACTTTTCCTCGAATATGACCCATTAGCTTCTGCACAGTGGTACTTCCCGGATAAAAATAACAATACACTTACAATTTAATAATATACAATAACAACGAAATTTATTGCCGACCATGAATTTTACTGTTCATTTATCAGACAAACCAAAAATGCACATTGTATTACCAATAGATCTACTATACATCCCATATGCTAGAATTTTCAACAATTGTGAAACAATACAATTAATAGTAACTAACTCAAATTTGTTCCGAAAAAAAGTGATATTTTTTGGGCTAAGATACATAACAACCCCCTTATTATATTGTTGATATCTCAATTAACAATAGATTCTATTGTAGAAACAGTAAGTCCTAATGTTTTCTTATAGTCGCGAACAATACCATCAATTGTACATCCCTGGGCGCTGGAAAAACCTTGTGGTAGCTTGAAAACTACCAGGTTCCAGGGCTTATCTGGATCTTTACCCAAACGGGAAAGATGCAAACCAGTGTTTCCAGGGGTGATGTGGACCAGAAGTGCATTTGAACCCACTAGTAGTAGCATTTTAACTTTTAATTTGACACCTTTCCTTATTTTCATACAATATAGAATCTGTATAATTTCAATAATATTACTACTTTTCAAAGAATCGTCTATTTATTTTAATACTTTTATTATAACTGAGTTTTAATATGGGTCTGCAATTTTCTGGAAAGCATCACCACACAGATTCTACATTTGGTTTGGCCGTTTTTGGCAGAGGAGCGAATTTGTTTGTATATTTCTAGAACATAAAAAGAAACAAAAAGAGCCTGGTAGGGTCACAGTGGAAGCAATCCGGAGTCTCATGGACAGTCAGGCATCTCGGCTTCTGGTTGGAACAAGACCAAGTACCCGCCCAAGAAAGACCTACGTGGACGAAGCACATGCATGCGAGTATCATCTAAGGCGGTATGTTCCCAACAAATCAAAAGTAATAACAACAGAGTGGGTAAGTAAATCAGTTAATATTTTCAAAACTACATACACATCATACATACAAACATAATTATATATTAAAAGACCGCCCACAAATACCCATGTCCAACAGAGCAGCTTATTTTCCCGATGAGTCTAACGTCAAATACTTTGTTCCATTTGGGAACGTAGAATAAGGGAGATAGCTATTACATTGTCACACCTGTACTACATTAAATTGCGCACGTGACACGAATATCACTAACAATGTAATGACACGGACAAAGTACAAAAACACGGACTTTAACAAATACCTGAACAACAAAACGCATACACTGACTGATACTGAATCCCAAAAATTTTCAAGAAGATTATGTGAGCTGATTTCGAAAGCCCGGTGTTTATTTGGTCACCATAGACTAATCCTTCCGGCATAATCACTTGAGAATTTTCAAAAACCAACCCCGATCATTGCAATCCTATGGGGATAAAAAAAAAATTGTAAATAGTATTGATTCTATTGTATGGATACAATACATTTTATTGTAAATCTATAATACTTTTTTATTCGGGTTCCCACCATTTTACCACTTTTGGCCAATCTTTTTTAAATTTTTGGATGTCGTTCGCTGGTTTTATGAATTTTCGAAGCTTTGCTTTGATTAAAGCCCAAAAAGTCTCGATTGGCCGTGCCTCCGGGCAGTTTGGCGGATTCATGTCATTCGGCACGAAACATCCATTTGGCTTTTGTACCATTCTAAAGTTTCCTTTGCGTAATGACATGACGGCAAATCAGGCCAAAACATTACTTGACCTTCATGCTGCCTGATAATCGGCAATAATCGCTTCTGGAGACATTCCATAACGTATTTTTGAGTGTTCATTGTCTCCGTTGTGATGTACGGACTAGATGTTTTACGTCACTCGCATATTGCTTGCCAAACCATAACCTTCTTACCGAATTTTTCGGTAAAAATTTCCTTCTCCGTTTCGGGGATATCTTTGTCTTCGCTTGCAGTATAGAATTGTGGTCCGGAAGGGGTTTTGTAATCTAGTTTCACATACGTTTCATCGTCCGTTATTATAAACCCAGAATTTCTACACAATAACGAATCGTAGAGTTTGCGGGCCCGTGGTTTCACGGACTGATGTCGACTGTGTCCAATTTTAATATTTTCAAAAAACAACTCCGAATTTACCCTTTTCCACTCGAAAACTTCCCGCACCGGAGGACCTCGTTCGTTGAGCGCATTTTTCAAATGACCCCACAATCGGTGGGAGTTTCTTTTGGCATCGGGAGTTTTTAATAGACCCCGAGCAAGGTCTGGGTTTTCTTCCATGAATTCCATATAGAATTCCACTTAAGAGGAGTGGATGCTCAACGCATTTCGTGCCGTTTTTTTTTTTATTTTCCGTCGGCCTATTTCCTCACATGGTGACAATCACCGAATTCGTGGCGATTCCGTAGACCTAAAATAAACTATAATTAATGATTGAATTCAATTAAAAACATTATATTTGTACTTACATATTGGTACGTGCATAAAATTTACCGATTATTTGTGCAATCAAATTCGTATTTGCTCTTGTTTTCCACGATGTTATTGAGGCTATGATTGCACTTATTTTTGCGACGAACAACTTCTACTTAACGAGATATTTGTAGTCGAATCGCGCTCAAAAATGCTCGAACTTAATGTTACGCAATGCCAATTTTTACTCAAAGATCTAGTACTACCCGATGCGTTTCACTCGTTTCGAGCTCGAATCAAAATCGATAATTGCAAATGTGGTCGAAACGAAAAAATAGCACTCGTATCGAAATGCGCAATGCCACCCCTGAACCGGCAACTGCAGTAACTTGCTCGATTTCGATTTCGAAACATTGAAGTTTACTGATGCTTTTTTATGATTGCTCGATTTGAGTTGCACATGTTTTGTCCAATACTGTATGTGAAGCTTTTTCGATATATTCACGTCTATCTTTCTTATCTCTATCATACGAGTTCTCAGACACAAACAAACTTTCGGTGCAATCCAGTAACACTGTTTCCAACAAAATTGCATCTTTTCAACGACCACTGAGGGTGCCTCACATGCATGATGTGAGCACGTTTTAAAATCCTGGCTTGATAAAGCCAAAGGCGCAGAACTACATGCACGGTTTTTAATCTTAAGGTAAAGCGATTCCGAATCCAATTTACTACATCATGGTTTCAGAAACATTGAACAGATTTCTCCGTTGTAGCAATCATAGAAAGTCAACCGAAGATGTATAGACATTTTGTGTCTTTAAAAATGCAAGCAAGTGGAACAAGTTGACCATAATTAGACGCCGAATCGTTTCACCTTAAGTGTTCTCGACAATGTCAGCCGACGTCGTCGAATTAATGCATTTAGGCATCGCAGCTATCTGCCAATCACCATACCTACTACACACAAACACACATATGCCAACACGGATGAACCTGAATTGGAAAGAAGTGTAGATTGCAAAAACGGAAATATTGAACAACCGGTCAGCGAAATATACGCAAGCGACCACGCCGTGCGGGACATGATTAAACCACCATCGAGCTAAGTCAGTCACTCAGTCAGTCAGTTACCAGGGAACCGCGAGAGTGTACGGATCACAATTCCAGCCCCTCAGTCCAGTTGCTGCCGTTCATTTCGGATTAAGCTCAAAGCTGTTTTCTATTTCTCTCTCTTGGTTTGGGCTTATTGCTTTTCGTCGGTTCGGTGGCATCAGCGCATTGTCAGCAGCGAAAGTGTGTAAAGTGGAATTGTACCTTGGTGAAACGACGACGTTGGTCAAGTTTTGTTGGTTGTTCAAATTATTATTATTATTACCGAATCTTCTGTGTGTCAGCTCCGTTAGTATACGGTAATTGGTTGGTGTGAGTCGTTACAAGTGAAAGCGACACGTGGATATTTTTCGAGCGAAGAGAGAGAGAGGCGCCCAGTACAGTCCAGGAAGAGTGTGATTCACTGTGCGTTAAGTTTCGAGTAGCAGCACGGAAAGCTTGCAGCCAATTTCGGTTATCCAACACCTTCGTGAGTATTACTCAACGCGGTGTTATCGGTGTGCAGTTTTCGCCAATTAGGTATGTTTCTCCATGAATGATAAACGGAAAGATAAGCTTGGCTGTAATGAGTTCGAATGGATACTGGCGTTGTCACGAGTGCTTTACCAACAAAATGTTAGTATCAAGAGGCCCCGAAAATGAATCGTTGATTTCGTCAAATGGTTTGGTTTTGGTTTCTTTTTTAAAGATACTTTCAGCCTCCAATTTCGCAAAGTTTTCAATAACGTTTTAGAGATCAACCCAATAATAACAACTGTCTTACCCAACTATATTGAATCCTACTTATTTTCTGTTGTGTAGTGGAAGTATTTACATTTTAATCTAATTGTTGCTAGATTCATCCTACTATGAATCAGGAGATTGGAACGCAAACATAACAAACCAATCCGCTCGCGAGTCAATCTGTTGTTTTCAGGAAGGATGAATTTCAAAATTTAAAATGGGATCATCAACTCAAGCCACTTGTTCGTTCCTTGCTCATTATAAAAAGCTGTTCTTCCTTTTAAAAATACTGGGTCTAATTAATTTAAGTACTATTTCTTGTTTTAAATAAGTTTACGCAATTCAAATGATTTCCACAGTAATCTAACAATGAATTGGGGAAATCATTTTGCTTGAAATACATCAAGGCCTAACGATAAAAAAAAAATTGTTTTCTATCATTCATATTTCTCTAATGTTTGCTTTGACTATAACTAATTACAATACCGTTTTAGTTGAGCTGTTTTTCTATAAGTTTCTATTTAACTTTTGATGCCTTTCAATTGCATACCCTCGGTGGCGTGTTATTATTATTGCAAGAATTCCAGGGAAGCACTGATCAACCTTAACATTCGTCCAACGATGTATATAAACTATGCAAATTTGACTATTTTAAGTTATTTGAATTCGCATCGCCTTTAGTACATGATAATTGTATACAATCTCGTCTTTGTTTAAACATCTAGCAATTTATGTTTGCTGCCGAATGATGATGCAAAAAATGTTTTTCCAAATGCCCGCTTATCTTATACCAACCGTAAGCTATTGATTTTACAACTACTACACTACCATTTCTAAGCAATTGTGCACTGTATTAAAAAAAAAAAAAAGATAATCAGTTTATCAACAAATTGTCGTTTTCTTCGAACGCTTATGCCATAAAAATACCGTGAACAGCTGATTCTATGGTTCGATGCTCTTGCATTACAACACCTTGCCTTGTAAAATGATCAAAATGTCCGCCTGCTTGCCTGATTTGGCAGATGGCCCAGTGACTTACTACTTTACACGTCTTACACTATCGCGTGTTCATAATTCGATTGGCTTGCGCAACTGCCAGTCCAGCAGCCCAGTCGGACGAGCGCGCCTTCTTGCTTGAGATTTGTGCAGTAATCGAATCCGTGAAGATGATGAGCGAAAACAATTCCAACTTACTGCCGGAGCGAGCACTCAAAAAAAAAAAAACAAAAAGAAAGAAAAAAGTGGCACGTGCAAGCCAACTGACGCGGACGTCGCGATGTTAAATCCAAACAGGTTTTGTTACCAAGTGGGAGACAGCGTACATCTCCGGCTCAGGTGAGGATGCTTATCATTGATACACCTTGGTGTCCGCTTGAAAATGAAAAGAAGAAAAAAATTCAAAACAGTGGATTTGTGAACCAGTCTTCTAAATGGATGGCGATCTTGATTCATACCTAGTGGATGGCAAGTTTTATTTTTGAATTATTTAAAATAGCTTTGCTTATCGAAACGGTATCAGTTTTGTCCCTCTTACAAAAGAAGCAATCGTAGAGTAGAAAATGACGCAAATGGTTGGTTTTTTAACCATTCTTAAATTTTGAACAGATAATGATTTGTGATGAGCCACCGATCTGAATTCACAATATCCAAAGAGCCAAAAGCGGAGAGGTGGACCCGTAAGCAGAGACGCTCACGTGAAATCCATGGGAAGAATCTCCTTCCAATGATACGATCCAACAATACGAATAACCCAATTCGCAATACTTAATAAGCTTTCTACAGGATGGCTTGTTAAGAAGGGCGCGTCAATCTCACTGAAACTGTTAGAGTAGAATTCACAGCATCACAATCGAATCGGTAGGATAAAGAAAATTATACTATTCATTCCCTCCTCAGACAGTCAAACCATCGTACAGTTTCAGCTTGAATAATACCCTGATGCTCCCTCCCACCCCAGTATTTATTGAATATATAATGTCAATAAAATGTAATTATATGCAATATATAGGGTAGGGAACGGCTTAAGCACCCCAAGACCCTATTCCAAGCACGGGGTGAACGTTGATCTACAACGCTCATTTTTTGCAGTATGGTGCTCCTTGTAGTAAAGCACCATACTGCAAAAAATGAGCGTTGTAGGTTAACGTTTACCCCGTGCTTGGAATAGGGTCTTGGGGTGCTTAAGCCATTCCCTTCCCTATATAGTATTTTTATTTATTTTATTTTGTTTAATTCATCTGACCGTAGTCTACATGAATGTATTAAAACTATTGTAGCCTAGATTGTAGCAGTCTTGATGCAGTTATTATATTTTTAACAGATCTATAAGATTCTCCAAAGTCGAAGAGGTCGTACAAACGCATGGTGTCAATGACTCAAACCGTAAGAAGTCCGATGGAATCTGGTCAGCAGTAGCGATGACGATCTAAGTTGTCTTCTCACTCGAAAGTCAATGCAAGACAGAAGGTGCGTCAATTTCACCGTTCACTATCTTTGCGATTAGGGTAGCTTGTTGAATATTTCGGCGACGGTGCAGCGTCCTAGAATCCGGCATCGTTCGGGATACGGAGGGAGATCTGGAGGATTACGCCAGGGTAGGCTTCTGAGTGCAATGCTTATGAATCTACGTTGAACACGTTCAATTCTGAGGTCACATGACATTTGATAAGGAGTCCAAATCACCGCAGCATGTTCAAGAACCGGTCGTACAAGTGCACAGTAGAGTGCTTTCAAGCAGTGAGGATCGGTGAAATCGCGGGAGATTTTAGTGATGAATCCCAACTGCCGTGAAGCTTTTTTTGATGATGGTGCTGATGTGCTTGTAAATTAAATGTAAATGTTTCGTCCAGTGTCACACCTAAATCACTGACCTAATCAACGCGCTTAAGGACATTCCCATCAGTTTGGTAATTAAAAGTGATGGGACGCATTGATCGGTGGAACGTGATAGCAACACATTTAGTAATGCTCATCACGAGTTTATTCGTCTTACACCAGGTCGAAAACATATCTAGAAGCTCCTGAAGCTTGTAGCAGTCTTCAATAGACCTCACCACAAGGTAGATTTTCAAATCGTATGCGTATATGAGTACGTAGTTTGATCCTAGCAAAAAAGCAGCATCGTCAAAGAACAGCGCAAATAACAAAGGTCCCAAGTTACTGCCTTGTGGGACCCCTGAATTATTATTAAACGTACTGGAAACAGCTGAAACAAGTTTTACGCTCAGAGCACGACCCCCTAAGTAGCTATCCAGCCATACCACAAGTCGCTTTGATGCGCCTAGACGGGAGAGTTTGCACAAAAGTATTTTGTGATCAATGACGTCAAAAGCGGCCTATAAGTTCGTATATACGGCATCCACTTGATTTTTAGCTTCAATCTGAGTAACACAGGTACTAGTGAAGTCCAGAAGGTTCGTTGTTACGGAGCGACCTGGCAGAAATCCATGTTGATTGTCTGAAATGTATTGTTTGGTACGGCCAAGAATGACATTGCCAACGACTCTTGCGAAAAGCTTCGATCCCGCAGATAATTCTGGTAATTCCTCTGTAGCTCTTAACATTTCTTTTATCTCCTTTCTTGAATACGGGGAACATAAAAGATTGTTTCCACACAGCGGGGAACTTCTGTTGCTCAAATGATTTGTTGAAGATGTAGCCAAGAGGAGTCGATAAGGAAACAGCACAGCGACAAAAGATAACAGCCGGTACACCATCAGGCCCGGGTGAATACGAGCTTTTTAGTTTCCTAGAAGTAGCAGTGATCACATTCGAAGTGATGGCAAAGGTGTCCAGGTAAAAAACATCAACACGTAAATTAGAAGTTGCCAGTTCAGCTTCTTGTTGAGATGTGAGGCCAGCGGAGACACAGACGTGAAATGCTTGGCAAGCAATTCGCATGATTCTTCAGCTGAAGATGATTCTGATTCGTCTAGAAATACATTTGACGGGATGGAAGAGCATTTCCTCTTGGAATTCACAAAACTCTAGAAACTTTTTGGATATCTACGCTAGTCAAATCGTACACGCATAACATGTGATTTATACAGACTAGCTTTCACGAGGCGGTATGCGTCATTTGCAAATTTGATAGCCTGTTGATTAGTGAAGGAACGTTGCTTCCGAGGTAACTTATGTTTAGTATTTCACTCACGTTTTAACCTACGCAGTTCTGGGATGCTCCATGGTGGCTTAACAGGTTACCGAATTCTAGAGATGTAGTGAAGCAATGCAATATACTAGTATATGTAATTGAAATATACGATAGTTGGAGTACGCCATCCTGTAATTTTAATATGGTTATAAAGGAATCGATAATCCAGATTTTATTGATAACTTTACCCATAATATTGCAATACAATACTAATCAACTACAGCATATGTTTTGGAATAACACCGCCTTTATTCTTCTTGACCAGTTCCAGACGTTTTTTGAAACCGTCACAGGCGGCACGCACGACTTCCATCGGCATTTCGTCGCAAATTCGTTTGATTACGGTTTTGAATTGGTTCGTATTAGACGCCTTGTGGTCATTTACCTTGTATGTATGACCATACGAAATAATCCAAGGGATTCAGATCTGGTGAACTGGGAGGCCATTCATTCTTGTCCAAAAAGTCGGTCAAATTTTCTCGGCACCATCCCTGTACAAGATTTGCAGTATGCGATGGCGCTCCGCCCTGCTGAAATACATAGTGATCATCTCCAAACACCTCTTGTATATATGGCTTGACAACTTTCTCCAAAACTTCCGTTTTATAATGAAACTTTTTGCGATGAAACCCAGTGGTAATTTGCCTCGCTTGCAAATTCCTCCCCAAACCATCACTGACGCAGAGGTTGGAACCGTGGAATATTCCTATAACTCTTTGGAACAGTTCTCGAAGAGAGAGCCCACAATCTGTCGTTCTGGACATTGTGGGATTGTTGCAAGACGAATAAATTTTCGTCGGAAAAGTTAAATTCTTCCCCACCGTGTCGCGACAAAAGCAGACTTGCTCTTTCGAGTCGTTTCTGCTTGGAAGGTTCCGAAACTCCGTGAACCTTACGTTTCTTGAAAGCTTGGAATCTGAGATCATTTTGCAGTATATTGTGCATTGAAGATCTCGAAACATTCAGATCTGTGGCAATTTTACGTACAAAGCGCTGTGATTTTCGTCTAATCCATTCCATGACCACTTAAAGAACTCGTGCAGTCCGCTCCGTACGAGTACGGTCGGATCTCTTCCGGTCATCCAACGAGCAGGTGGCACGGTACCTTCGGATGGTTCGGTACACAAAATCCCGCTCCCGTAACTCCGAGGTTTTTCAAATTTATGAATAAAGCGCCCGGGCGCTCACCTTTCAAAAACATTTTTATCATCACAGCACGAAACTCTTTCATCGCTGGTAAAAGATAAACACCGAATGAAAACAACCGTACATAACCTAGAAGCGTTTGTATAAACATAGTGCAAAACTACACCAACACATACGTGGGTCATATTGAGTAGTTGCACGACACCAAATCAAGGAAAAAGTGTATGAGAATATATTGGACACGGTGTATATAAAAATGAAAACTTGGCTCTGCAAAGTTGATTCGATTGAGCCTGTACAAATAAATGAATTCATATAAAAGAAATGAAATAAATTTAAGTAAATGTTAAATTCACATCATCATCACATTCTGCCAACAAGCTGTGAGAGAGAGCTGAAGAAGACATGCTCTCCGGTACACGCGATTAAATGCAAAATACGCAAAGGCTAAATTTGAGCGAACTTTCGTACCTGCTGAAGAGCAGGTAAGAAACTGATGGTTTTCTAGATGATGCACTTTCAGTCTTCAAAATGACAGTAATAAATTGGTAATCAATCATGATTCAAACTTCGAATCATAAGCCCGATTGATGGAGCTTATGATCGTATCATTAAAAGTGAAATAATTTGGAAAATGTAGGAGTTTTATACCTATTTCCTAACAACTTATTAAAATAGTGACCCCTGATTAAGCCGTTCCCTACCCTATATGAGTACGCAGTAAGAAAACGTGACATCCATACAAACGTGACATCCATACAAAAAAAATTAAAGGTCCATACAAAAAACGTGACAATGGGGGTTGGGGCTAAAAACTTTTTGCGTGACGTAATTAATGGACGTTCCCTAAGGATAGGAGTTACTGGATAAGGTGCTAAGGACGACAGTCGGGTTAATTGAATCCTGCAGGTTTGCGAATTAACAATGCTAAGCATTACACAATCATTCAGGGCCTGTTCATAAACCACGTAGACTCATTTTTGAACATCTCAACCCCCCCCCCCCCCATTCGTAGATTTTCCTCTATACATTTTTTTTAAAAAAATTTTATGGAGCGTAGACTTTTTCCAAACCCCCCCTACCCCAGAAAAGTCTACGTGGTTTTTTTGAATAGCCCCTCACCAATTAAATAGAAATGGCTACGATGGCTAACTGGCCAATCCGGTTCTCACGACCTGCCGTAACTCGCTTTACCACTACACGTTATGTCACTCCTATTTTCGGAGTTGAAATTAAGAAGCAAGTAAGCTCGCACGGGTTAATAAAATAACTGCTTTTTTGCAAGTCTAAGTCGAATCCCAAGCAATTTCTAATCTCTTGACATGTCTGGGCGCTGTATAAGACAGTTGGCAAATATATTACCACTGAACGTACTCTTAATATCATCTTATTGTTTCTATGGAATAAACTTTTTTTTTAACATATCAAGACGAATTTTATATCTAATGCCAAGGTGCTGCTCAATTGAGAGTCCAAAGGTAACGCCGTTGGTGACTAAACAATATCAATTCCCGAAAACTTTCCATCGCTCAATTAGGTCAGATTAGTTTATTATGTACGAATACACCCAGCTTCATCATCTAATTTAAAACGTATCGTTCGTTTCCTTCTATTTTGCAGAAGATACGCATAACTAGCGTCATCAAAGTAGCAGAGAATGTCCGCAAAAGCAATACGTGAATCTACCGGCAAGGATATCATCAACCGACACCTCGTTGGAGAGCACGGCGCGGCCAAATGCCGGTTTGCGTATGTCGATGAGAGCACAAAGTGGGATCAGCTCATTGCCGATAATCCCTGGTTGGAAACCGCCGTAAGTTTTTCTCTCTCTCTCTCTCTTTATTTAGATGACTTTCAGTTTGGCACCAAGCACTGCTCTAGTTTGTCACCAACCACTTCAAGTGAAATATGTTATGAAAAAAAGAACAACAAATGATTTTTTTCCGCCGCGCCACATTACGGAGCGTCGTCATCGTTATTATACTGTTATCAGTCGAGTACCCTAGCCCATTGATTTATTGTACCGATTCATGGTAGGTATTACCTGGATAGGAACAAGCCGGTTGATCGGTTTGTTTCACATCATCAGAGGGTCAGGTTGTAAATATTGATGTTAGGAAAGCTCTTAATTTGGCGAATGTATGGAACTGTGCCATTCGGCCAACAGGTATCAATCATATGCGGTTCATTTGATGGGGAATGTTCAAATAATCGATATTGACATGCTCTGGCTTTATCGGAGATTGCATAAATAGCTAATCACATGGCCCAGCTTGGTGTTGTTTTACGCCTAACGCGTGCTAATGGCTTCTATCCGCTTTCACTTGGCCTTGTATTTATAGCGGCATTGTGTGCGGTCGAGCAAACGGCTCGCGTCGAACTAGCAAATTACCTAATTGTTGGTACATATTAGTTTAACCGGTACTTTCAATTGGATTTGATTTGTATAATTGAAACGGTCTGTCTCAAAACAATTGTTACACTCGGCATCGTTGTACATAAACTGATTTTCGCCGGTCTATAGTCTAATAATAGTTTACTGTGGTGACTGACTTATCTCCCTTTCGATGGTAGACCTCGCTGTTTACACATAAAAATGAACAGATATGGGACATTTTTCTATTGCATTATCTTTAGACTGCACATTAAATGAGTTGGTGGAGCAAGCAGGTGCAACCGTAGTTATCGGAAGTTTATTTGTTGCTTCTTATCGTGAATTGTGTTTGGTTTTGAAATGCGAATAATTTCTTGCAATCATGGCTACTACTATGCCATGGCTGCACAATGCAGTGTTGCTAACAGAGCGGTCGCTTGCTAAATTTGCTTGCTCAATAATGTCATAGTCTTTGCAGATTGTTAACTTTTCAATTGGATGTTTGTCTAAAAACGAGCTATTTTGTAGCTGAGAAAATTTCATGTTTCATATCAACATGTTTGAAGGCCATTGTCATTTTTCGGACTGACCGTCAAGAATCTCGACATGAACGACCAGGTAGAACGTGACCGGTAATTGGGCCGAACAGCCTGCATTCCGCGTCGAACGATAACGGCTAACGATGCGTGAACTTTGCGGCCCCCCGTGGTTTAGTTGTCGAAAGTACCTTCTTTACCCGTAAAGGCATCCGCAAAGCCACTTGGAGATCGACCATGTTCTAATCGACAGGAAGTTCTTCTCCGATATCATCAACGTTTGCACGTACCGCAGCGCGAATATAGACTCGAACCACTACCTAGTTCTAGTATGTATGCACTAAAAACTCTCGACGTTTAACAACACTCTTTGAATTCGGACGCCACGTTGACCTACTACGGAAAACCGGAGTTGCTCAGGAATACGCACAAAAGCTAGAAGGTGCCCTACCAACGGAAAAGCAGCTTGGCGCAGCTACTTTTAAATGGCTCTGGAGAGATATTCGAACCACACTAGGTACTTCGGCACCGAATTTCAAAAATTTGACAGCATATGATTCATTTATTTGTACTGGCTCAATTAAATCAACTTTGCAGAGCCAAGTTTTCATTTTTATGTACACCGTGTCCAGTATATTCTCATACATTTTTCCTTGCATTGGTGTCGTGCACCTACTCAACATGCTTCAAGTATGTGTTGGTGTAGTTTTGCAATATGTTTATACAAACGCTTTTAGGTTATGTCCGATTGTTTTCATTCGGTGTTTATCTTTTACCAGCGATGCAAGAGTTTCGTGCAGTGGCGATAAAAAAGTTTTTTGGAAAGGTGAGCGCCCGGGTGCTTTATTCAGAACTTTGAAAAACCTCAGAGTAAAGCGGGATTTTGTGTACCAAACCATCCGAAGGTACCGTGACACCTGCTCGTTGGATGACCGGAAGAGATCCGGTCGTACTCGTACGGTGCGGACTGCACGAGTTGAAAGTGATCAGGGAACCGATTAGATGAGAATCACAGCGCTCTGTACGTAAAATGGCCGCAGATCTGAATGTTTCGAGATCGTCAATGCACAATATACTGCAAAATGACCTCGGATTCCAAGCTTTCAAGAAACGCAAAGCTTCACGGAGTTTCGGAACCTTCCAAGCAGAAACGACTCAAAAGAGCAGGTGTGCTTTTGTCGCGGCACAGAGGGGAAGAATTAATCTTTTCCGACGAAAAGTTGTTCGTATTGCAACAATCCCACAATGTCCAGAACGACAGATTGTGGGCTCTCTCTTTGAGAACTGTTCCAGAGAGTGATAGGAATATTCCACGGTTCCAAAGTACTGCGTCAGTGATAGTTTGGAGAGGAATTTGCTAGCGAGGCAAATTATCACTGGTTTTCATCTAAAAAGGCGTTAAAGTGAATGCTGTATATTATAAAACGGAAGTTTTGGAGAAAGTTGTCAAGCCATATGTACAAGAGGTGTTTGGAGATGATCACTATGTGTTTCAGCAGAACAGAGCCCCATCGCATACTGCAAATCTCGTTCAGGGCTGGTGCCGAGAAAATTTGACCGACTTATTGGACAAGAATGAATGGCCTCCCAGTTCACCAGATCTGAATCCCTTGGATTGTTTCGTATGGTCATACATGCTGGCGACGGTAAATGACCACAGGGCGTCTAATATGAACCAATTCAAAACCGTAATCAAACGAATTTGGGACAAAATGCCGATGGAAGTCGTGCGTGCCGCCTGTGACGGTTTCGAAAAACATCTGGAGCTGGTCAAGAAGGTTAAAAGCGGTGTTATTGCAAAACATATGCTGTGATTGATCAGTTTTATATTGCAATATTATGGGTAAAGTTATCAATAATATCAGGATAATCGATTTTAAATAAATAGAGTTTTATTTTGTATGTGAATATATTGGACACGGTGTAAATTTCTGTACAGTGCCCAGGTAACCAATTAGCAGTTCCATAGCATATTTACAGCAGCCTATCAAGCAATTAAGTCGCCTTGAAAGCAACATAAATGTCGCTTTTGACCCAATATATGGCTGCTTTTCTGCAATGCTATGATAATGCTTCATTAATGCTATTTTGCATTCGAAATGCTTATTACAGGCTATAAGCACTTAAATAGCCTTTGAAATCCAATTGTACAACATTCAAGATGCTGTTTTAATGCTTATATAAGGCTTATGGCATCTGAAATACAGATTTCGGGTTGATTTATTGCATATGCTAATGCTTATTGGTTACCAACCTGAAGATATTTGGACTCGAATCCTGGAAAGGGTGTGCGTCTTAGACTGAACTTCTGTGGTATTTTGCCATGCAAAATTAAACATGAATGATGCTTTGAATCAAGGAGCGTAATTGAGAAGATGATGAGATAGAGCATATGTTGCATTTTCTAATTCAATTGTTATCTTCTCATCTTCTATTTGAATCTAATCAAACAACATGGTGGTTCATGACATTTAAAAAATCGTTTTTTTTTACTATACCAAATGTGTTAAGCGTTAAAGTTATTGTACATTACCTATTTGTAAACTTCGTTGGTCACTATTACATTGTTTTGCCTAATGAAAAGAAAGTTTTTTTTTCAAACAAACAATAGAGCGGCGAGTTATCCATTAATTATTTAAAAATTTATACAACTTTTTTTTTGCAGCAACTTGTAGTCAAACCAGATCAGTTAATCAAACGACGAGGCAAGCTAGGGCTAATCGCTGTTAACAAGGACTTAACCCAGGTCAAACGATGGATCGAAGAGCATATGGGCAAAGACCAGAAAGTGGGCACTGCAACCGGAAAGTTACGAAATTTCGTCATCGAACCCTTTGTCCCACATAAGGATGTAAGTTTCGCTTAGTGCGGTCGATTCAAGTCGTCATAATAACCCGAACTTTCCATTGTAGAACGAAGAAGCATATGTGTGTATTTATTCTCACCGAACAGCGGACACCATTTTATTCTACCATCAAGGTGGTGTCGACATTGGAGATGTAGACTCTAAAGCCCTAAAGCTAGATGTACCTGTTGGACAAGATGTCTCCCTGGAGAGCATCGAAAAATTGTTACTCACTGAAGTTGCAGGCGCTAAGAAAAAGTATGCCTAAATTAATCAAACAATCATCGGATTGCATAAAAATGCCGGATGTTTCTATTATTTTTTGTAGGAGAGTCGCCAGTTTTATCATTAATTTGTACAAACTTTATGTAGATCTGTACTTTACGTATTTGGAAATCAACCCTCTGGTGGTAACAGACAGTTCCATTTACATTCTGGATTTGGCAGCAAAGATCGACGCCACAGCTGATTTCGTGTGCCGTCCCAAGTGGGGTGAGATTGACTACCCACCTCCTTTCGGACGTGATGCCTACCCAGAGGAAGCATACATCGCCGATCTGGATGCCAAAAGCGGAGCTTCGTTGAAGCTAACAATCCTTAACCGAAACGGTCGGATATGGACCATGGTTGCTGGTGGTGGCGCTAGCGTTATCTACTCCGACACCATTTGTGACCTGGGAGGTGCGACCGAACTAGCCAATTATGGCGAATACAGTGGGGCACCGTCTGAACAACAAACCTACGAGTATGCCAAAACTATCCTCAGTCTGATGACTAGCAGCCCGAAGCATCCACAGGGCAAGGTACTTATTACCGGTGGAGGTATCGCTAACTTTACCAACGTGGCAGCTACCTTCAGTGGCATCATTACTGCTCTCCGTGAGTTCCAACAGAAGCTAATCGAACACAATGTTTCGATCTTTGTTCGTCGTGCTGGGCCCAACTATCAGGAAGGTTTGAGGAAAATGCGTGAAATCGGAAGCACATTGGGTACGTTCGGTATGTTTCATATGGCCAACATTCACTAACCATATTTTGCTTCTCTAATATTTTAGGAATCCCACTATTTGTATTTGGTCCAGAAACGCACATGACTGCCATTTGTGGCATGGCCCTTGGTACAAAGCCAATTCCAAAGAGCTGCAATGTCCACTTTGCAACGGCTAACTTCCTTCTTCCTGGAGGACAACAGGCTGCCGATGCCGCCAAGAAGTCCGCGGCCTCCGGCAACGATGTCGCCAATGGTTAGTATACTACCTATCTTCTTTGTATGCACAATGTAATCACACTAACACTGATTCTAACTCACTCACACACTCTACTAAAACACCGACACAAAGTAGTATAATGAAACGGTCACGTAGAAAATCACGTGCTGCTATAATTCATAGGTGCTACACATTTAACAAAGAATTTGCCTTATTATTATATAGTTACAGGTACAGTAGCACGTATAAGTGTAGCAAGATTGCTTTCGAAAATTTTCTACGGTAGTTCTGGCAGTAATACAGGTATTATTGTTTCTTAATGTTGCACCACTGATAAATTACTTTGTGTGCGATGGTCCTGGATGCATAGTTTTTGTTTTTTAATTATAACTAAATTGAAAAGCTGTGTAAATTAGTTGCTCCAAAAGGTACAGGTGATGGGAACAGTGTTTTTTTCATATGGTTATAGTGCCTGTATTTTCTGCCAGAATAACCGCACTGTTCATAATAGTGCATCAAATCATAACGTTTTCTGTGGTTGGGTTTAATCCGTCTAACGATATAACTAAACAATGGAATTAGGTTTTCACTCCTATACGTTTTTGTCCTTCTTTGAGATAGAAAGGGTGAGTTCTTGTATACTCGCTCGTCCATTCTGTTAGGCTGTCTGCTTTCTTCTGATTTAATTGACTCCACATTTTGTTGGCAACATTATCGAAAGGTATGTAAACGGCATATAAGGTTAGTGGAAGAGTGCACTTGAAAAGCGGGTATGGAAAGATAAAGGACTCGTTCAAAATTTTTTGTACACTGTGTCCAATATATTCTCATACAAAATAAAACGCTATTTATTTCAAATTGATAATCCAGATTTTATTGATAACTTTACCCATTATATTGCAACATAATACTGATCAAATACAGCATACAGTGGGGGAAATTCATTTAAACGCAAGGTCGTTTTTGGGTTTATTTCCAATACAAATGATGTTATCTTGCGAATATGTCATATTTACACTGTATAGCCCTCGTCCGCCATAAACACGAGTTTGAATTTGCGTTGCGCAGTAGTTGTTGCTAGTTTTCGGCAAAATGAGTAAAGGAAAGTATTTAAGCCAGTCGGAGCAAATACTGGTTCGAGAACTCAAAAGTCGCGGTAAGAGCAATCGCGAAATTGCACGTGTGATCCACAGATCTGAAGCAGCAATCAGGAACCTGCTGAACAACGGCAAAAAGTATGGCGTAAAAAAGAAAACAACGGGAAATTCGAAGATTACCAATCGTGTCCGGAACCAAATTATACAAATGGGTGACTCTGGAAACTTCTCTGCTGCGTCAAGCAAGAAATGGGACTTTCCATGTACGGCAGATTCTACATGGATGTGGCAACTTAAAGTACACAAAAAAGCAAAAAAAAAACAATCTTCAACCGGTTCACATTAACGCTAGATTGAATTTCGCTAAAAAAAAATACATGTCGTGGACTACGGAATGGGACAATGTTATTTTTTCTGACGAGAAAAAATTCAATTTGGATGGCCCAGACTGCACCGCATATTATTGGCACGATTTGAGGAAATCTCCGCAGGTTAAGTTGAGCAGGAACTTTTGAGGTGGCACTCCAATTTCTTGGGCCGCTTTTTCGATCCATGGAAAGACCCCTATTGCCACAATTTCGACCAGGATGAATTCGGAAAAGTACTCGGAGCTTCTTGAAGATGCCGGAAAATTTCGTATTTCAACAGGATGATGCAACTAGAAATTAGAAGAAAAATTAGGATGATGCAGCAATTCATGTCAGCAAACAATCTTTGAAATGGTTTTCGGAACGAGACATCAGTCTTCTGGATTGGCCAGCTCGTAGTCCGGATCTAAATCCTATCGAGAACTTGTGGGGCATCCTGGCACGACAGGTTTACAAAGGCGGAAGGCAGTTTAAAACAGTTCGTGAACTTGAGTCAGCCGTAAGAGAAGTCTGGAGCTTGATACCTGATAAAACTTTGCAGAAGCTGGTGAAATCAATGCCG
>JASCZW010012765.1:0-27510 GCA_034211315.2 Aedes japonicus
CAGGCATCACGCCGCGTAATGATCTGGACTTCAGCCGCTGTGATTATGAAGCCATAAATGCAATGATCGCCTCCCAGGATTTGAACCAGCTACTGAACCACAATTCAATCGATGCCTCAGTTACCACAATAATCCGGGATACTGTTCCTGAAAACCTCCTAGGCCTTGTAAACAGTTTAGAAAACCTTGGTGGACGCCACAACTCCACAATTTTCGTAACCGCTTACCGCTTAAAGATCAGGAAACGATTCTTCCGCAACAGGAATTCTACGAACACGAGATTGAAGCTTGCTGAAAAGGAGTACACTCATCTGCAACAGATTCGTTTCCGTGAGTATATCGACAGTATCCAATCAAATATCAGACAAAATCCTTCTTCCTTCTGGACCTACATCAACAATCGTAAGAGTTCTGCCAGAGTTCCCGTTGATATTTCCTACAAGTCTCATAGCTCTTACCGTCGGTTACATCTGCGAATCTATACGGGGAGTTCTTTTCGTTCCGTACACGACGACAACCCACCTCCAATGTCGCAGCAATACTTGGAAAGTCTTCCATCGTATAACCTTCGATTTCCTCAAGTCATTTTCAGTGATGACGATGTTCAGAAAGCTCTCAGCGCTGTCGATTCATCTAAAGGTCCTGGTCCTGATCTCATTCCGCTCGTCTTTGTCAAAAAAAGTCGCTGTCTGTTCCCGTCGCAGCGATTTTCAACCGATCCTTGGTCGAAGGAGTATTTCCGGATGCTTGGAAGCTGGCATCAATTGGACCCACAAGGCTGGAAACACACATTGCGTGGAGAATTATCGACCTATATCTATTTTGAACTACCTAGCCGAAAGTTTTTGAGAGTCTATTGCACGACGTTCTGTATCCTGCCTTGCAACCTGTGGTATCCGAGCATCAACATGGATTTGTAAAATAGCGGTCAACCACGTCAAACCTCATGACATACACCGACAGTGTGATCAATAAGCTGGAAAAGCGGTACCGCCTGAACCGCCTGGGACTACCTTCTTGGATCATTCCATGGCTGAAATCATATCTGTCTGCGCGCAAAGCTTTTGTCAAAGTGCACGATGCTGGGTCGAATGTATTTGATATTCCTTCCGGCGTCCCGCAGGGCAGTCATCTTGGTCCTCTGATATTCGTCCTCTTTATAAATGCTACGTGCGATAGCATCGAGTCTGGATGAAACCGTTCAGCGCAGATGACTTAAAGCTGTTTCTGCGTGATTCGGTTTGTATCGTTTGACTACGGGCTGAACAACTTGCCATTAGAAAGAGTAACGTCGATCAAGGATCTTGGCGTCATACTTGATAGTAAACTTCGCTTTAACGAACACATCTCAGTGACAACTGCGAAAGCCAATGCAATGCTAGGTTTCCTACGCCGAAACACAACCCAATTCTATGGCGTGCATTCGCTGAAGGCCCTCTTCTGTGCTTTAGTTTGCAGTGAACTTGAATATGGAGTGCAGGTTTGGGCTCCGTATCATGCCGTCCATATAGCTCGCATTGAGTCCAGAAGCGCTTCATAAGGTATGCTCTACTTGGCCTGCCATGGAACGACCCAGTGAACCTACCGCCATACGAACATCGATGCGCACTACCCGATTTACAACCGCTGGTGAGTCGTCGAGTGATGCTGCAAAGGTTGTTCATTTTCGACGTCCCTAAGTGCAACATCGAGTGTAGCAGCCTTCTCGAAAATACGAGGTTTTATGCACCTACGTCAGCTCCGAAGTTGGCAACTGCTGTGGATCCCCAGTCATCGAACAAATTTCGGCCTGAACAATCCGCTGGATATATGTTGTAGACGTTTCAATGAAGTGTGTGACTGTTTTGATTTTAATGTTAGCAAAGTAGTTTTTAAATTTAGAATTAAGAGTGTCGTTTAACCAGTCTGTGTGACTTTTGTGTCGAAGATGTACTTAAATAAATAAATATTTCCCTACGATCAAGTCCAAGTAAAAACAAGCATGAACAATATTTTTTTCATAATCTCTAAACAGTCCTGATTTAGGTGATTTCCAACGAAAGTTTATCTGAAATATCCCATGAAGTACTGCCAAATATTGCTTTCCATTCAAAGACGGATTAAAAATAAATTGGTACGCACAAATAGACCTGTAGTTCATGATTCAATAAAATGTCCATAAATGGTTGTTTTACAGCACTTTACAAAAATACTTCAAAGTTACAGCAATAGATGGATACATTTCTCAAGTTCGAACGAAATCTCGAACCTTCGATTGGTCGAAATGTCGGACAATTCAGAGGACTAATTAGCTCGTGGACACAATCGATCTTGTTGGTAGCATATCACTCAAACCACCTTGGAGTAATGGCAGCTGACCAAATCGGGTCAAAAGATGACTTGGCCGTTATGCTTGCGGATGAACGGCAATACACCCTTTTTCAGGCATTCTTCGATGTAAACTTGGGATGGCATTGTCGAGGATGTGACGAATGGTTTCGTTTTCAGGCCACATCTGTAAATTGCTTGCCAAATCATGGCCTTCGCGAGCTTGTCGGCAAACACGAATTTGAATATTTCCGACACATTCCCACGTACGACTGGGACTTTTGACCGGGAAGCTCCTTAAAATCGAGTTTAACGTACACTGATAGGCAAAATAAAGTGCCCACCTCTTCGTTTTTTAAATTTTTCTCATTTACTTGGTTCAAATTAATGTGAACAAAGTGTAGTTTTTTTTTCTTATTTTATTTTTTATATTTTTTTTATGTTTCACTTATGGAATACTGAGAAAAAAAGGAGTTTTATTTAATGAAAAAAAAAAAACAATTTGTGTTGAAAAAAAAAACAGTGACAAAATAAATGCGCACTTCAAAAATCGATATGTTTTCGATAAGTTTCCATTGGAAGACCCCTCTATTGTTTATGTTTTGATATTTTGACATGTTTTGAAGCAAACGGCTCAACCTGGTGTATTTGTATACGTGATCGCATTTGATTCAATTGAAAAAAATGGAGAACGCAGTGCTTTCGAAAGCAATTCCCTTGTGTATCCGAAAATTGGTCGTTCGTGATATGCAAAACGGGAATCGCACCGGGCTGTCGCTAAGAAGTACAGTATCAGTAAGGCAACGGTTGGCAAAATTCTTCTGAAGCTTAAAACGTTTCAATCAGTGGTGGATCGCCCTGGCAGAGGCAGGAAGCGGAAAACGGATGCGAGAACGGACACCAAGATCATGCGCGAAGTCAAGAAGAACCCGAAGGTAACTGTCCGCGAGATCCAGGAAACCCTTCAGTTATCAGTTTCCGGTCAAACTGTTCGTCGCCGTCTCGTAGCACAGGGGTTGAATAGCAAACTTGCCCCGAAGCGCCCATTTATCAGCAAGGCAAACAAAGCCAAACGGCTTAAGTTTGCTAAGGAGCATGCTGATAAGCCCCTAGAGTTCTGGAAAACAGTTCTCTGGACGGACGAATCAAAATTCGAGCTGTTTAACCGAAAGCGGCGGGTTCGTGTTTGGTGCAGATCGGGAGAGGAGCTTCAGGATTGCCACATCCAAGGCACGATGAAGCATGGCGGAGGAAATGTGATGTGTGGGGGTGTTTTTCGTGGGGTGGAGTGGGAAGCATTGTGAAAATCGACGGGATAATGACGGCAGATTCTTACATCAACATCCTACGAGAAAATCTGGAGGTTTCGCTGATTAAGACAGGCCTTGAAGAGAAGTTCGTATTCCAGCAGGACAACGACCCGAAGCATACTGCCAAGAAGACCAAGTCTTTCTTCCGGTCTTGTCGGATCAAAACCGCTGGAATGGCCTCCACAAAGCCCGGACCTCAATCACATCCAGAATTTGTGGGCGATTCTCGATGCCAGGGTTGACAAAACTGGTGTTACCAATAAAAATAACTATTTTGAAGCCCTGGAGCGGACCTGGGAAGAGCTAGATCCACAGCACTTAAAGAACCTGGTCGAGAGCATGTCGAAGCGCCTGCAGGAGGTTCTGAAGGCCAAAGGAGGACATATCAATTATTGAAATGCTTTTATTTTACTTTAATTTATGTTTTCTGTAGCCTAAATAAAGTGGGCGCTTTATTTTGTCACTGTTTTTTTTTGTTTCAAAACAAATTGATTTGTTTTTCTTTAAGTAAACTCCTTTTTTTGCAGTATTCCATAAGTGAAACTTGAAAAGAATATATAAAATAAGATAATAAAAAAAATACAGTGTGTTTACTTTAATTTGAACCAAGTATATGAGAGAAATTGAAACAACGATGAGGTGGGCACTTTATTTTGCCTATCAGTGCCTATATGTGTCGTCATCGATCAATTTGCAGCTCTTGTGCTCCGTCAAAACACGGTCGTACAAGAGCCTTGTACGCTTTTTGGCAACAAAATTCTGCTTCGTGTGCCGGTTCGGATGTTAACTGGTGTGTACGACTTGTACCCTTCCCTGGTAAGGATGTTCCACACCGTTCAAAAGTTGGCATTGTACCTTCTGGCCACGATCCCTGGTTTCCGTTTTTTTTTCGTAGGTCCGCTGATTCCTATCCACACTCAGGGTCCATAAAATGTCGTTTTCGGCATCTTCATCACTTTAGCTAGCGTCTAACCGGACCAGTCCGTATTTTCCAGGTGTTTGTGTACAATATTTTTTCTTCTTTCAAGTTCCATTTCTGAACGCGATCGACTACTTTGATCAAACCTGCACCAGGTATTCTCTATAGAAGCGTATACAAACCACTGTCAAAGGTTTCCGATTAACAAAACTAGACGTGTGCTGGCGGCGCGCGAGGAGCCTACCAACTTACCTTTAGTCAGCCTTTATGTCCATTAGATAACGCAAATTTTTTTTTCAATTGTGTAATTTTACCTACTCTCAGAAATTTTCATTTAGGGTGAAGGTCGTTACACACTTAGATTTTTAACAGAAATCTGTAAAGTTTTACCGAATTCTCAACAGTTGAACGTTCGGTAATCCTTTTTTACGGATTTCGGTGAAATTTCACAGATATCTGTAAAAAAATTACCGAGTAAAATCGGATTACCGAACGTTCAGCTGTTGAGAATTCGGTAAAACTTTTACAGATTTCTGTAAAATAATCTGAGTGTGTAGAATACAAAAATGGTCACCACAATTCGCCTAATCAAACAGAGGAAACAAATCTAATAAAAACGGACTTATTAGAATAAACTACTAGTTATAGAGGTGTAGTTTATAAAATCTCTGTAGTTTCTTAAATTTATGCAACAAAAATCAAATGAATTCCTGAGTATTCATTGACATTTGAGAAAATTTTATGGAAATCTAGCAAAGGGCAATTTCTATATTAGAACAAACCACAGTGAAACTTTTCTGCCAAACTACACCATGAAGGTAAGGCCGATATAAAGGTAACCGTAGAACATTCGGAGAGATCTGTCCCGTGTCGTGTTTATTTGCAGCATCTTGATGATACAAACCGACCGTGTAATTTTTCTCATAAACATCAATACATAGTCGTTTCCACGTACTTCATAAAAAGTTACTTACTATACTACTCACACTGATCCTCAATTCCTGAGTCCATTAGTTCACATTTATCCGGTCAGATTCGAGGCACACGCCATTTTTGTAGAATTGTTGCCCAACTTTGTTAAGCTTTACTGCCTACCAGAATACTGTGTTCGCCATGGAGTTACACCAAATATACCTAATAAAATTGTTGCATGTATTCACATCAATGAACACTCAAGACCTGTTTTTTTTCGAGAGACATTACTCAGGAGTGTTTATTTTCATACCATCATTGCAGCATGAGGTAGAACGCGAGGGTTTCAACGATTATCACGGTCAGAATTTGTACTCAATTTGAGAGGCCACTTTACTCAGTTGCATGCGAACTGAGACTCAGTTTCATAAAAAGTGGAGTTACTCATCTCAGACCCATTCACTGTTTTGGGTGAATTTTACGTCGACGCATTACGCCAAAATAACTCTCAATTGGCTCACGGAACAGGGTATAGATTTCGTTGAGAATGACATCAATCCTCCAAAAAAGCTTCGGTCCATTGAACGCTATTGGGCGAATGTGAAGAAGGTCTTCCAAAAGACTGGTTAAGCAGCTCACAAAGTGCAGAAGTTCAAAAAATGTGGGCTGATGCGTCAAAAAAATGTTATCAAACAATGATCCGGAACTTGATGAAAAACGTTCGATCGAAAATTCGCAAATTCGTGAAATGCTGAAGTTCAATTCGGCAACATTAAATATTCATTAATTTGTTTAAATAAAACATATTTTTTTCTATGATTTGAAAGAAAAATATGTAGGTAGCTTATTTTCGATACAGTCCTCAATGTGCCATGTATGAACCAGAATGAAAACATAGAAATCAATGAATCACATGAAAAGATCATCATTGGTAGCAGTCCTGTAGAGAAATATTTTTTTTTCAGTTATTATGATATATATGTGATAATGTTCAATTAAGGAGTGTATCGAATATAGCTATCCACATACATTTGCGTTGTACGCATGTATTTGTGATGGTTTTATGCTCTGAACACTGCATGCTGTGCATTTGACTGTCAGCTTTCTTTTGTTTACTTGTTTGTGGTTCAAATTTGCGTTTTCAAATATCGCGTATTGAAAAAGTGAAAATTAAGTTCACACATGGCTAAGTGAAATCATTACGATGCACATGATGTTGACGGTAAGTTCACTATTCTTTGGATGAGCTACCAGAAAGAGGCAGAAAACCCGGTTCTTCCAACCCGAAACTGGAGCAGAAAGTGGTATCTCTAATCATGAAGAACAAATCAATGTCAATACGTGATTTGGCCAAAAAGCAGGAACGAGTGTCGGAATGATCCAGCGTATCAAGAGGCAAAACCACCTGAAGACCTACAAGAAGCAGAAAATCTCGAAACAAAGTGCAGAACAGAAGAAGCGAGCAGCAACAAGGGCCCGGAAATTGTATTCGCGTCTTTTGCAGCGTCCGGATGCATGCGTTTTGATGGACGATGAGACCTATGTAAAGGAGGACTCAAAAACCCTTCCAGGTCCACAATACTTTACTGCCGTCGTTGGGGAGGATGTGAGCGATGCGGACAGGTCGATTCAAGTGGAGAAATTCGGTCGAAAGGTACTGGTATGGCAAGCAATATGTTCCTGTGGTTTGAAGTCAACCATTTTTTACGCTATCGGAACTATAAATGCGGAAATCTATCGATCTGAGAGTCTCCAGAAGAGATTGTTGCCTTTATATAAGAAGCATAGTAAATCTCCACTGTTTTGGCCGGATTTAGCGTCGGCTCACTATGCCAAAACCACTCTCAATTGGCTTGCGGAAAAGGGTATAGATTTCGTTGAGAAAAATATTAATCCACCAAATTGCCCTCAGCTCCGACCCATCGAACGTTATTGGGCAATCGTGAAGAGGGTCTTCAAGAAGACTGGTAAGGCAGCGTGGAACATGCAGGAGTTCAAAAAAAATTTGGGCTCAAGCGTCCAAAAAATGCGATGCAACACTTGTCCGGAACTTGATGAAGAGCATTCGATCCAAAGTTCGAAAATTCGTGAAGGAATAACTTAAATTTCATCCGGTCTTCATTATGTTCAAGTTTAACCTCGTACAATAAAGGATGAATTTTTTGTATGAATAAAATATCGGTTTTCAACATAATTTGAAAGAAAGTTTGTGGATAGCTTATTTTCGATACACTCCGTATGTAAAATAAGTATATCCACCCCTGCACACTACCAAAATCTCGTGTAAATTTCTGTCCCTGAGACCGACACATGCAAGCGTCCTTTAGCTTGTGTTGAAAGAGATGAGAAAATAAATTCAACTGAACACATCTTTTGTCGAATTGCGTATGTTTCAGTTTCAGGAGACATGATTTTACACGAAATCTTTCTTTACGTTCCCCGATTACTACATTCCCCGACTTTACGTTCCCGGACTATTTACAAATATGAATTAGGTCTCGTGTAAAATTAATAATTTTTAAGTGTGTGCTTCAAATTTACAATTTTCCAGTTATCGATTAAAATATTAGTTGATAAAATGAGTGTTGTTATGCGTTTGGTCCATTATATAGTACCTATCATTAAACCATTAAATATACTTGAATTAATCTTGCTCTTGAAAATCTATGCCAAGATCAACAGAAAATGGAAGTAAAACATGCAACAAAAGTGTATCCACACAAACATGCTTAGTACCATTTTGCCGTGTATTGAGCGGTTCCTGTCACTTTTTCGAATGTAAACATTGCTTACAGTAATCCTTTTGTAGTCTAGAAGCTTTCGTGATTCAAATTTGAGTTCTCGTGTTTCGAAATGCCTAAAAACGCACAAATTCGCTGAGTATCCGAAAACTTATCATAGAGCATCACAAGTGCGGTAAAAGCTACCGTCAAATTGCTAATATCGTTCAGATACGTAAAGATACGGTTGCCAAAATTGTTCAGAAGTACGAAAAGAGTGGTTCTTTCACACCAGAAAAGCGATCAGGGCGACCGGCGAAGACAAGTTCCCGGATTGACAGGGCTATCGTCAGAAAGGCGGAACAAGATCGAGGTTTGTCAGCTCCAAAAATTGCAAAGCAAGTTGAGAGCGAATTTTCTATCCATGTGACACCTCAAACAATCCGAAATCGATTGCATCTACAAGGTCTGAAGGGTATAGTGGCAATTAAGAAACCATGGTTGTCAGCGAAAAACATTAAAGAACGATTGAAGTGGGCTCGAGATCATATTACATTGACAGTCGATGATTGGAGAAAGGTCATTTGGTCAGACGAGACTAAAATAATGCTATTTTGGGTCTGATGGTATCACACGTAAATGGCGCAGAACCGGTGAAAGTCTGAAAACCCAGTGTTTAAAGCCTACAGTCAAACATGGTGGAGGTGAGTTATTGCAACAACTTAACTAGCTTTTATCATTTTCTGTGCAGGTAGAGTCATGGTTTGGGGCTGGATAGCTTCGTCTGGCGTTGGAGAACTCGAATTCATTGACGGAATAATGACAAAGGAGGTTTATCTGGAGATACTGAAACGAAAACTTTCAGCAAGTGCACAAAAACTGAAGCTGAGCCGGAGATACACGTTCGAGCAAGATGAGGATCCAAAGCACACATCGAAGCTGGTATCCCAATGGTTTAAGGAAAAGAAAATCAATGTTTTGGAGTGGCCAGCACAGTCTCCTGACCTTAATCCAATAGAACAGCTCTGGTCAATTTTGAAAATTAAGGTTCAGGAACACAAACCATCAAGCATTCAGCAATTACGACAAGTTATTGTAACTGAATGGGACAAAATCGCACCAGAAACGACTGCTAAGCTTGTCCAGTCAATGCCACGATGATGTCAAGCTGTCCTTGAAGCCAAGGGAGGTCACACGAAATATTGAATGATTTTCAGGATTATGGTTGATATACTTTTTTGCATTATTTTTTATCGTTTTCTTTATATTTGGTCTCAGACAGGAACAGTTCGTGCTTTTACATCAAATTATCATTATTTGACTTTCTTTTTATCCCTTTAGAAATAAACTTAATATTAAAAATCGTTTTTCAATGTTATGGTGGATTATTTGAAGCAAATGTGCCAAGTGAAAAGGGGTGGATAAACTTTTTTTACAAGAACCAACAGTTGATGCTCTGTATATACAGTATACAGAGCATCAACTGTTGGTTCTTTTTGTTATTAACATTTAGTTTCAATAGACTTTTGCAGCACCATGTATGGAAGATTTGAATTTCATTACGAAATACATTAATGTCATTATCGTTCTTAATTTCTAGGTACAGCTTTATGTCATCCGCATATATGAGAAAATTAAGTTTTTTTAAAATAAGTGATATGTCATTGACGTATAAGATGAAAAGAAGAGGTCCTAAATGTGAACCTTGAGGAACCCCCGATGTGACTTGGATTGGAATACACATTTTATTGTTAAACTTTACAATTTGCTGACGATCAGTTAAATAAGACTCAATCCAGTTAAGTAGTTTCATCTCAAATCCCATCTTTTCAAGCTTGAAAATCAGCATTGGAGTATCTAATCTATCAAACGCTTTGCTGAAGTCGGTGATAAGAGCTTCCACGTGATTACCTTTATCCATTGCATTTAATGAGAAATTGACGAATTCCAGCAAATTCGTAGCTGTTGAACGTCCTTTGAAAAAGCCATGTTGTGCAGTAGTTATTCTATTTTTAACTTGGCTAAATACATTTTTATTTATAATCGATTCGAAAAGTTTTGGAATGCATGATATTATGGCAATGCCACGATAATTTCGAATATCGGATTTTTTGCCAGATTTATAAATTGGAATTAGGAAAGACTTTTTCCATTCTTTCGGGAATTCACCACTTTCCAGTGACTTATTGAACAGCCAAAATAAAGGAGTTGTAAGTTCACTTGCTAGATTTTTTATGAATACTGGTGGAAGTCCGTCAGGTCCTGGGCCTTTATTGGCATCTAATTGTTTAAGACCAGTAAGAATGTCTTGTACGAAGATGCTACTGACCCCAATATCCCTTGGAAAGTCAGGAAAGTATGAGAAATATTCTAAGTCACGATCATTATCCGAAAATTTAGTGTAGGTTTCTTGAAAAAATGTAGCAAAAAGATTACAAATATCTTCTGAATTATCTCCTAATTTTTCGTCCAATGTCATATTAGTTGGAAAGTTGCATGATTTAGTCTTAGTTTTAACGTAATTGAAGAAATTTTGCGGACATGACCTAATCTCACTTTCAGTCTTTGTATTATACTCCGATAGTGCGGAGGTTATAGCTAAGTTAAGTTGATCACAGATATTCAGATACCTTTCCAAATTAGCTTGATTATTGTGATTTCTGTAAATTTTGTGAGCCTTTTGTTTCCGATTTTTCAAATTAGTGATTTGTTGTTGAACCAAATTGGTTTTTTAGAAGCATTATTTCGTCTTTTTTTAGTGAGTGGAACTTCTTCCTGAACTATTTCCAGTAACAATATATGAAATGTCTCTACTGCACAGTCAACATTATTTTGATACTTTAA
This sequence comes from Aedes japonicus, assembly GCA_034211315.2. NCBI lineage: Eukaryota > Metazoa > Arthropoda > Insecta > Diptera > Culicidae > Aedes > Aedes japonicus. Next base: position 11,013 of record JASCZW010012765.1, read on the forward strand.
GACCTTTTGCCAGTCTGTGTTTTTCAATTTACACTTAATATTGTCATAATTGGCTTTCTTGTAATCAAAGACGTTTTCATAATCAAATTCATTCGGATTTTGTTTTTTATGTACAAATACAGAAAACTCGATTGCTGTGTGAAACGCCTCATTCTTCCATAAAGGATAAAGAGATTCACTAACACAGAAATCCTCTTGTGTATTTGTTAATAGAAAATCCAAGTAGCAATTTTGTTGATTTTTCACGTGGTTAATTTGGTTAAGCCCTAAAAACGCAATTTTCTCAAAAATGAAATGCAATGTTTCGTTATCAACGACAGGAAGTAAAATACTCTCATTTTCCGAGTCAGGAATAAAATCTGCATTGCGCTGATTAAAATCGCCATATATATGAATTTTATATTCAGGAGGAAATTGAGTTATAGTTTCTTCAGCTGCTTGAAAGAATAATTCGTATGTTGACTTACAAGCTTGATCTGGTGGAAAATATACTGTTGCAAAAATATGAGTTTCACCAGCAATATGTGTTTTCACCCATACATGCACAAATTCTTTAAATTTAGATGAAACCAGGAGTTCTGAACTAAAATTTGATGAAACTGCAATGAGAACTCCTCCGCCAGACAATCTTTGTGTTAAAAGTAAATCCCGGTCATCCCTAAAAACATTATAATCACTTCCAAAAATTTCTTCACTTTTAATACTATTATTCCAGCTTGTTTCGGTACCCAGGATAATCGAAAAATTGGAACCTAAAATATTTTTATGTATAACATTCATTTTTGCTGCACTTTTCATGCGATTGAAATTCTGGCAATACACCAGAATTTCGGTGGAAGGTAATTGTGGAGAAATTGATCGAAGTACGTCATTATTTAAAACTCTAGATACATTACCGGGCGCGTCCGGTTCGTTATATTCTACCTCTGTAGAGTGCGTCAGGTCGTGCGAAAACACGGCCGCTCACAGGAGCAGGACGTGCAATGCTGCGAGAAAGAGCTCCGCAGGGCAGGACTTAGTATATACTCCGGTGGAGCTGCTCGGTGACTTCTGAGGTTGTTGGTGATGTTATTGTTGTTGTTTAGATTGTTGTTGTTGTGACTATGGTTGATGCTGTGGTTGTTGTTATTATTGTTGTTGATGTTGTTGTTGTTGTTGTTGTTGCTGTTGTTATTGTTGCTGTTGTTATTATTATTGAAGTTCCTCGTGTTGCGGTTATTATTATTGTTGTGGTTGTTGTTGTTGTTGTTGTTGTTGTTGTTGTTGTTATTGCTGTTGTTATTGTTAGAGTTCCTCCAGTTGCGGTTATTATTATTGTTGTGGTTGTTGTTGTTGTTGTTATTGTTGTTGTTGTTGTTGTTGTTGTTGTTGTTGTTGTTATTGTTGAAGTTCCTCGTGTTGCGGTTATTATTATTGTTGTGGTTGTTGTTGATGTTGCTATTGTTGTTGTTGTTGTTGTTGTTGTTGTTGTTGTTGTTGTTATTGTTGTTGTTGTTATTGCTGTTGTTATTGTTATTGTTAGAGTTCCTCCTGTTGCGGTTATTATTATTGTTGTGGTTGTTGTTGTTGTTGTTGTTGTTGTTGTTGTTATTGATTGAGTTCCTCCAGTTCCAGTTATTATTATTGTTGTGGTTGTTGCTGTTGTTATTGTTGAAGTTCCTCGTGTTGCGGTTATTATTATTGTTGTGGTTGTTGTTGTTGTTGTTGTTGTTGTTGCTGTTGTTATTGTTGAAGTTCCTCCTGTTTCGCTTTCTACGGTTGCGGGATTTTTGAGCACCTATTTCCTGCTGTCGTCGACGCAGTTGACGCAAATCATAGGCTGACCAATCAGCTCTCCATACATTTTTGGCACCTAGTTGACGCCAGCCAGAACTGCCTTCTAAGGGCTCGTCGACATAAGATCTAGCGAGTGCAAGATCTTGAGCTAGCTCATCAGCAAGAGAGAGCTGATGGCTGTTGTTAATTGTTGCAGGTTCAGGAAGTTGCAAGGCAGCCACTGATCGCGATAAACAGTTTACTTCGTTAAGGATTGCCGCTGCCGGGAATTCCTTTGTTACAACTTCAACTATGTTTAGTTGTATTGACGAAAGTTGATCTTCCAATTTATTAAAAACCTGCTCCAGTTTTTGCGCTATTTTGCCGCCGAGTGCTTCATTCATATGTTGCACGCTTGATTCAAAAGTGTCAGCGTTGCAATTGTTACGTACCACCGATGCCACCTTATTTATTGAGGACAACTCACTTTTTATGCTAGTGAGAATAGCTTCCATACCCTCAATAGCTTCCGAAACAACATTTGGTTTTTCTTGGTGGAGAGCAAGTCGGTGCATAACCTCTGTGTTTTCATTAATTTGCTTAGCCAGGTGCATTTGTTGTTCTGCAAGAACGTTGAAATCAAAAGTTGCAGTCACCAGAGTTTGACATGATCCACAACATGGTAGCAGAAACGACGACGGGTCAACAGCTTTTTTGTCTTTTTTCACGTTACGAAGTGAGCCTCGGGGTACTACCACTCCCACACAGGCGGCGTGAAATTTTCGTGTACATCCAATACACGTCCACATAACCGCGTCGACAGACGAGTCTAGCAAGCACACTTCACAATTAATTTGACTCATTATGGCACCGGCAAGTAGCACACAGAACAAAATGAAAAGTAAGCAAAATAAAATAATGAAAACGCGCGTGGTCGCGAGCGATTTAAAACGCGTCCGAACTGATCGACGATCAATAAGCGAAATAAGCGAAATAAGCAATAAGCGAAAATTACAGCTAATCTGGCAACAACGGAGAAGCAACTCCGGGCGGTCAATCATGCTCATATTCATATTAATGCTTTTTGTGCCTTATGGAACTCCACCCTTTAGCATTCGGCCTTCTGTGTTTTCCACCTTACAATTTCCTCCATTCATTCCAAACCGGAGTCTTTGAGTTGAAAGCTTGTGGTGATATCTACAGTTATTAATCCAGAGCTTTAAATGTCAGGTAACAGCACTATTGTGTATTATTGTGTGATAAGTACAATCAAACCCTATGTTCAATGAACCGAAAAAAAAATCCGCTGCGAAAAATGACCAAAACAGACTAGACCAGACCGGGATTCGAACCCCGTCAACTGCACCTACAATGGTGGCTGTTAAGAGAGTCAACTAAATCAAGTTACCTAAATTCTCAGTGCCTAAATGAAGTCTAAAAAACTTCCATTATATTCATAAATTCTATATTATCTGATATCGATAACTCAACTTAACGTGTTAATCACCGCAAAAAACGCTTAGAACTTATCTTTCCCAGACTTAACTTAAGCATCGAAAAACATTCGAAAGCCCTAACCTCTTTTGGTTCACCTTCGATTATCTACTGGCAATGTTTATCCATCTGTGATTACCTAATGGATTTTTTTTTGCGTTGATTTATGTCATAGTATAATATCACGCTAATGGCAAGAGAATTAGTATTTAATTAATATGATGAGCCGAATAATGATGTGTGTATGCGATCCTCGTCCTGGTTTCGTTCGTTATCATCAGTCAACTATCGACTTGGTTGAAGCAACGAGACCGCTAAAAGTGAAGGGTGAATCCTGTTGTCTGCTGCCCAGGTCATCACACGAAGCCGTGTTGTGTTTCTACTGGCTGGTGCTGTGCGGGACGACAAATGACTGAACGTTTAATTGTGGGTTTCGTGTCTGGGGTGCTTCGAATTAGCATTCGCATACATGCACTCGGCAGAATGGAAGTATCACATCGTACCGCCGTTGTTGTCCACGTTGTCGTCGTTGGTTGGATCGGTATAAAAGATTCATATCTCTGATTAAATCTACGAATAATTAAATGGACATCGGCAACATATTTAATGGGGCGTGAAAAGGGGTTGAAGCACAGTTCTCTCCCGTAGACCTGGCGAGGACCTGAAACCTGTGGCGTGACACATAGTCAACATGGGAATTTGTTGTCACTCGCGCAATCACGTGGAGGAACTCTGGCTCGGCCGTTCTTTGTCATTCGACGATCCACTGCTCGTTGCTGAATGTGGAATGACAAATTGGGGGAATCTACGACCAAATCAAAAGTCAATCGTAGCTTGACTCGGTTCTGCTTTAAGTCTTTTCCGGATCGACATGTTTTGCCAACGATACCCATTGATGCGAAACTTGGATTACAAGATGAGGAAAGGCTTTGCCCTTAGGCATCAAGTCCTAGACAAAGAAATGGAAAAATCCATTTAAATTATAGTTGCAAAGTTATTTCCCCCACTCCGCCTGTCGATTCTTCAGCGATGGAAAAAGGTTTACATCAAAGACCGAGAATATCAAGCGCCAAGTATGCATCACCACTAGCAGCTGGAATGGATGGTACAGGATAACGTATCTGTTCTGAACTCACCCCGTAAAAAATAAAAACCTTTGCGACAGGAAATCCTGTTTGAAATGGAAATTAATCGCCAACGGGTTAACTTTGACTTGGCAAGAGTTTCGGGTTCGTCGGATGATAAGTAGGAATGGAGTTATTTTTTCTTGACTTCTTTTCCACTTATTCAAAGTGGGATTGAATTTGAATTTAATCAAATGCTTTTCTCGTAGCTCCGAAGTCAGTGGTATTATTTGTGCTTTGTTACAACAATCATTTCACAGTAGTTGTTATAAGAATCCGCCATTTTATTTGGTGGCCCATTGTTGGTATGGTTAGTTCATGTATTATTAATATAAAACAGATTTCTGTCTCCTTCAACGAGTAGGAACTTTTATGTTAATTTTGCTCAAAAATCTTAGTTTGTTCGATTTTAGTATGGTGCGATTTTGGTGTGGTTTTTTTTTGTAAACAATGCTCCGGCATATTTCCAGACCCAGACAACCGATTTCTATGCAATGCATAAATATTATTTGCCGGCGTCGGTGGTGTAGTGGTAAGCGTGACTGCTACTGGTGGTACTCCAGTGGGTCTGGGTTCAATCCCAGTCGACGTCGGTGGTTTTTCTGAGGCGAAAAAATCTTGGTCACGTCTTCCTTCGGAAGGGTAGTAAAGCCGTTGGTCCCGGTTCATAGTCATGAGTCGTTAGGTAGAGTCCAGGTGATGGAGTCGTCTCCCTGGCGTCGGTGATTGTCACCATGTGAGGAAATAGGCCGACGGAAAATAAATAAGCAAAAAAAAAAAATATTATTTGGGATACAACGAACAATTTGGTTTTGTGACTCTACGAGCTAGTTCTATTTTAAATCTATTTTTTTCGACACGTGTACTGGTCATATCTCCAAAGAAATTTATTTCAGAAAAATGGGATTATAGCGGTTGCTGTGTGTTAGAGCTTGATCGCGACAAAATCTGGACAGATTAAATTTGAAATAAAACAAACTTACTGTTAGTTTAATCCAAGATTCTTTTTTTTAATAATTTAATTATGCAAAAGCAGCTCAATCGGTTTTAGATACCCTAATGGCTGGAGTAAACTCAAAAGTTCATAGTTTCTTCATGCAGCCTAAAGACTGTGTTCGATGAAATTTGGACACACAAAATAAGTCACCACAAATTTTCCTTGAGCCCGATCCTTTTCAAAATTTCTGGAAATAAAGTACTACTAAACTAAAGTACTTTCATCAAATTTTGGGCAATGATAGGACCGAGTTCAAGTTCATTTTCTATCAGTTTTGGAGTTTTAACGAGCTTTGCTTTCGTGATTGCCCAAAATTTTTCAATTGGGTGAAGTTCCGGAGTGTTTGGAGGGCTGACGTCTTTTGGTACAAAAACTACATTATTATCGGTATGCATAACTAGGAACTATGACGAACTCAACCACATGGTCGGTTTCTGACGTGTCGCAGTTCCGGCTCGAATTATCCCTTCTAGAACTGACGAATCCAGGTTCAAAAAAGAAGATGACACCGAGTGGTGATAAATCTGGCAGCTCCCATGTTAAAGTATAGGACAAACATTTTAAAATGCTCCTAAATTCTGAAAATGAAATTCTTATTAAGACCGGTTTGTTGTATGATTGAAGATAAATCCAAATCTACTCAATAAAGACAGCTCCTCTCCCATGTGCGCATCAAAAACAGAGTGCATACACACTACCGCTAGAAACTATCACAAAACTATCAGTGGGACATGAGTGCGTACCAACACGTTACTTTTACCTGTTGAGGTGGCGGATTTGTCCGTGCCTTGACCTACCCCGCAGTGGGATGTTAGGCAAGGGTAAAGTCCTTGGTTCGAGTAATACTTTACCCATGCCCTTTCGCTCAATTTTCCATACTTCTGTTCTATTTCCAACCTACCGTACACTTACGGAACTTTCAACTCATTCTCTTCATATCTTTCATTCTAGCAAACATTACTGTCCACTGTTGGTGCCTCATAGTGATGTGTGAACATCTCCTTCTACATCATAATCGTTACACCACGCACGGAGAATACAAAACATACCAATTAGAGTATTCAAAAATTGCTGTAGACATATACATTGATCGATCTCACTTCAACGATTTCATCTCGAGGTTCTTTGACCTTCTGATAAAGCATGCATTCTTTTGACGTAGGACTACATTTTTGTTTTCTATACTGGGGTACAATTTACAACAAAAAAACGCATTTCGACCGTTACGAAAATTGATCAGGTTTTGGGCGTTAATATCTCAGTCTTTCGGATCGGATCGGTAATATTTCCATATCAACTTTAATAGAGAAAGGGTTGATTTCGAGCCACATACTATTGAAGAATTCATAAAAGTTAAGCTTTGTCTTAAAAACTATATTAACCTCTTCAGACCTAAGGGATCTCATATGACCCCAAAAGGAAAATGGCTGTAAAAAATTACAGACTAAATAAAAGTGCACACAGTCTTCGGCTAATTTGTTCTACCTCAAATTTTCTATCTGGGAAATATTAAAAAAAAACATGAGTTAAAGGCCTAATTGGCAACCTAGAACATCCTGAATATGAAGAAGTTCAGAAAGGAAAAAATAAATGCCTTATTAATAGTGTAAAGCGTTGTTTTAGAGTTAGGAGTGTATCGAATATAAGCTATCCACATACATTTGCGTTGTACGCATGTATTTGTGATGGTTTTTTATGCTCTGAACACTGCATGCTGTGCGTTTGACTGTCAGCTTTCTTTTGTTTACTTGTTTGTGCGGTTCAAATTCTGCGTTTTCAAAATGTCGCGTATTGAAAAGGAAGTGAAAATTAAGGTTCTGGACACATGGCTAAGTGAGAAGGGTATTACTATGCGAAAATTGGCGAAGCGGTTTGGAATTCATAATGCGAGTGTTAAAACCATCATTAATAAGTTTGGGGAACACTATTCTTTGGATCAGCTACCAGGAAGAGGCAGAAAACCCGGTTCATTCAACCCGAAACTGGAGCAGAAAGTGGTATCTCTAATCATGAAGAACAAATCAATGTCAATACGAGATTTGGCCAAAAAAGCAGGAACGAGTGTCGGAATGATCCAGCTTATCAAGATGCGAAACCACCTGAAGACCTACAAGAAGCAGAAAATCTCGAAACAAAGTGCAGAACAGAAGAAGCGATCAGCAACAAGGGCCCGGAAATTGTATTCGCGTCTTTTGCAGCGTCCGGATGCATGCGTTTTGATGGAAGATGAGACCTATGTAAAGGAGGACTCAAAAACCCTTCCAGGTCCACAATACTTTACTGCCGTCGTTTGGGAGGATGTGAGCGATGCGGACAGGTCGATTCAAGTGGAGAAATTCGGTCGAAAGGTACTGGTATGGCAAGCAACATGTTCCTGTGGTTTGAAGTCAACCATTTTTTACACTACCGGAACTATAAATGCGGAAATCTATCGATCTGAGTGTCTCCAGAAGAGATTGTTGCCTTTATATAAGAAGCAAAGTACACCTCTACTGTTTTGGCCGGTTTAGCGTCGGCTCACTATGCCAAAACCCCTCTCAATTGGCTTGCGGAAAAGGGTATAGATTTCGTTGAGAAAAATATCAATCCACCAAATTGCCCTCAGCTTCAACCCATCGAACGTTACTGGGCAATCGTGAAGAGGATCTTCAAGAAGACTGGTAAGGCAGCTGGGAACATGCAGGAGTTCAAAAAAATTTGGGCTCAAGCGTCCAAAAAATGCGATGCAACACTTGTCCGGAACTTGATGAAGAGCATTCGATCCAAAGTTCGAAAATTCGTGGAGGAATAACTTAAATTTCATACGGTCTTCATTATGTTCAAGTTTAACCTCGTACAATAAAGGATCAATTTTTTGTATGAATAAAATATCGGTTTTCAACATAATTTGGAAGAAAGTTTGTGGATAGCTTATTTTCGATACACTCCTTATGGTTCAGCAAAATAAAAATAAAATAAAAATAATAAAATTCTAATTGAAAGCGGTTTGTTGTATGATGGAAAGAAAATTCAAAACTGCAGAACTACAATAGGAATTGCACAGTTCTGGATTTTTCTTCCATCATACAACAAACCGCTTTTAATTAGAACTTCATTTGAATTTTTTAGAAGCATTTTAAAATGTTCGTCCTATACTTTAACTTGAGAGCTGTCAGATTTATCACCACTCGGTGTCTTCTTATTTGTTCAACCAGGATTTGTCAATTTCGTTCGTTAGTTCTTTGTGATACACTCCGGGACTTGGCGTTTAGCCATGACGCGGTAACTGAATTACAAACAGCACAAGAGAAAACTTCAACCAAACTCTTTAGTTAGTAAGCTGGTCGTCCTGAATAGCACGGATTTAATTGACGCGGGAGAAATATTTTGCGATTTCCCTTGGGCTTTCTTCCTTCGCTCAGCTCCTCAGGACACCGTTCTGTGAAATGGTCACACCGGAGAAAAAAAATTCAGCTCCTCGTCGTTGCGGATGGCCAGCGGCAGTTGACGTGAGATGATTCTGGTCTTCTTCTTTGCACGGGCGGCGTTCTCTACCAGCGTGCTTTGCGAACACGTCTGTCGCATACGGATGCACAGCGAGAACTGATTATTGGTGTTCGGTCGTTCCCACATGTTCCATAATTGCTGGCCAGGTTACTGTGGCAGTTTGAACCAATCAGAGCGTAGCGCAAATATGATGTCATTTTCGACCAATAGCTTTGTGCGTTCAGAAATTTTTGTGGGACAGGCCACAATTGAAAATCAGATACCGGCAACAAAGCAAAGTTATTTTGAACCCGTTTCCTATGACCTTGCTAGGGAAACACATTTTTCTTTTTATGCAAATTTGTATGGGAGCAAAAGAAGGTCATTTTCAAATGACAAATTGAACTACTTATAGAAATTGAACTTCCTTCAAATTTCAATGCGAAAAATTTGTGAGTCTTTTTGATCGAATGGTGTATGAATGAAGTCATTCTGTTTAGTCGAACGAGAGTTATAAGCGTTCAAAAACCTTTCACTTTTGCGTAACGTTCTCATTTTTCAAAATTTTTAAACGGGACCCGGTATAGAAAAGAGAAACGTTGTCCTACGTTAAAACTTTTTTGAGCGTATTAGTAGTGAGCTCCTAATTTCTCAATCACCTAACCTCATTTCAATTCGAATTGATCTGTTATCGGATTTGCTATATTATTTCAGCTGATTTGCAAATTTCAATCGTTCAATTTCGATCGTTTGCTTCCTTTATTTTGGCTACTCAAAATGTAAATTACAGAAAGTTATTCTGTGAAAACTTTATGTGTGTCTCATACAAAGTGCTCAGTTATAGATCGAAAGTTGTTACGATGACAAGAAGAGGTCACGATAACATCACGTCGAACGGTACACTCCCGCTTCATTTTGCTCAATTATTGAGTACACTTTCAAATTATTTTACAGAAATCTGTAAAGTTTTACCGAATTTTCTACAGCTGAACGTTCGGTAATCCGATTTTAAATTTTACCCTCGATAGTACGTACATTTTACCTCGATAGTACGTACACTCGATAGTACGTACGTTTTGATTCGATTCGATGCGTACAGTCATGAGCTTAGATTTTTATTCTCTTTACAAATTTACCCTTTACACAAGTTGCGGCGGTGGGACATTATTTTTATTTAATATTTGTAACGGCCTTACTAAGGACTTGGTCTTGATTGCGTTGCGTCTCGTTGTGCTTATTTCTGTTTTGCTGGTACCACGTAGATTGGTTTTGAGAGTTAAAAATGGGGAAAACACAAATCAGTGGATGAAGCGCCAAAAAGCTGCCATTGCAATCGGTTTATTGAGGATATCGAAAATGGAATGAGCACCAGAGAGGTAATGGCAAAGCATACCATTCCATCTCGATCAACAATTGCAACAATCAGACAAACGAAGTAGAAAATCAGAGAAAAAGCAGTGCAGTCAGAAGGATCAATCGGTAAATATATTACTATTATTGAAAAGCATAGGTACATCCATGAGCTCATTTGTTCAGAATCATTGGAGAGAAACTTTCGAGAAATGTTGCGGTTGTAGAAGATTACGTCAACAAATTTTGAATTTTGGAAATTTTGGATGAAAGTGGCCTGTACTTTAAGGACACTCCAATTACCATTTTCGTCGATAAATATGCTTCCTGTGCTCCGGGTCGGAAGGTATCAAGAGAATGAGTTGCCCTCATGCCATGCTCCAACATGGATGGATTATTGAAGCTTCCATTAATGTTAATTGGTAAATCTCAAAAACCAAGGGCACTGAAGTATGTTTGGCAAATTCCTTACTCGGCTTCTAATAATGCTTGGATGACAAGAGTTTAAACAATGGTTATTTGTGGAATATGTGTGTCTCGCGTCACCAGATTTTTAGAAGAATTTAATCGGCCTATTGGGGTCCTGATAGTTCTTGATAATTGTTCTGCTTATTGCAATGGCAGAGAATTACAAACCGTAGATGGAAAATATTTGGACCAAATTTCTATCTCCTAACACGTTCAACTTGTTCAACCCAAGGACCGGAATATAATACATATGGGCAAAGCGAACTACCGAAAAACTCGTATGCAAGAGATGATAGCCCGAACCGGAGAATTCCACGAAAATGTAAAAAATATCACCATAAAGATGCTATTTTTTGGGTGGCTCACGCATCGGAATGCGTTCCAGGGATGCAATAAGGAAATCCTGGAACATGTATAATCCGGTAGATAGCGATGATGAAGATGACCTGCCATTATCTATACTCCAGGATAAATTGTGAAGCATTTCTCTGAAAACTCTCGAGCCTAGAACTAAAAATGAAAAAGACGAATATTTCGAAATTTTAAAGGATTATGATATAGTGGAGGGTGTTCTTAACCCTGATAATTACAACGTTACACGGAAAAAAATCGGATCCGTGAGCTGCATTCATGAACAAGCAAAAACACAGTGTACACTGAATCATGTAATCGGGAACTAGTTTTGGGTAAAAATCATGAAAACGTGAACTAGTTTCGTTTTCATTTTCGTGAACGCTTTTGTTTCTGTGTACCAACAATCGAGAAAAAATAAGTTTTTCGATGATACTGCTAACTTCAATCAAGGTTCTAGAGTTTCTCATGAAGCAGAAATAAGCAATGAGGATTGAGTTTGATTTTGAGGTACGCAGAAGAGAACGGATAGCCGCTAAATACGCAGTTTAGTTTGCTTCCAATACGGCGTAACATTCTTGAAAAGGTTGCTAGTACATAACAAAACTATCCGAGAAAATGGATTTTGTTCTTTAAAACTAACTTGAAATAAATGATAACAACTACAACATGTTTTTTTTTGCATCCTTGAAATAAACAAAAACCCTGAACTTATCCATCTGTAGTTAGATCTGACCCTTTTCGTTTTGATTCCATGTGTTCAAGATGTTTCCAATGCGGTACCGAAACATGACAAAAAGTGGGTTATTTGATCCTGGGCACTCCATTGGGTTATCATTGATCGTGTTTTCGAATGCTGATTTGATTTTATGTGTTGCATGAGATGGTTATGTCAAGTTAGAAACTGGCTACTTTCCCGGGAGTGTCCATAATATGACTGTAAGGTTAAGCAATGTGGTCTTAGACTGCCGGAATGACAATCAATGAACTCATTGTTGTATGCCCATTTGATTTGAGTTATCGCATGGTGATAAAGGGGTGTTTCTTGCAACCTTCACTCATGTCCCGCCGATATTCTCGGAACCAGTTGATCGGTTCCAAAACTGTTCTATTGTGTTCCATGGACCGAAAAACCACTCATTAGGCGATTGTTGTGTTGAATTCGGTGCAGTTATTGCCAAAAGCTTTTATAAAAACACCCACCCACTCTCTCTCTCTCTCTCTCTCTCTCTCTCTCTCTCTCTCTCTCTCTCACACACACACACACACACACACACACACACACACACACACACACACACACACACACACACGGGCGCGCCCATTTCCCTTTCTCGTCCAGCTCATTTCAGTGGTATATGGTATGATAGTGTAATCATTTATTTTTCGGTATTAACTGCCCTAATATGACAAAACATATATTTATTTAGTAAACAAATTTGTTTCATATCATTAAAATAATTTTAAAACGCAATTCAAAAACTTTTAATTTTTTTTATTGTGATTCGATAGTACGTACGTTTCGATAGTACGTACACTAAACGAGGCGCAGGTGTACGTACTATCGAGGTATACCTGTATCTGTAAAAAATTTACCGGATTTCGGTAAAATTTTACCGAAATCCGTAAAATCGGATTACCGTGAACGTTCGTTGAGAATTTGGTAAAACTTTACAGATTTCTGTAAAAAACTCTAAGTGTGTACAATTGTATGCTATCTCTTTTTCTCTCACGGAAATGTTACTGAATTTTCGTAATAAGTGGGTCTACTCAAAAATTGAGTTGATCCACTTTTTAACAAAAATTGATTAACATTTCCGTTAGAGAAAAAGAGATAGCATACAATTGTAATCAAAAATTGAGTAAAATTAAACGGGAGTGTAGAGGAAAGTGCTACTGCAAGAGATTCTGTTCGAATCGGAATGTTTGAACATCCTGCGCGACAATCACAAGAGGCTCACGAAGCTAACAATGAGTAGCAATGATTGAGAAGAAGACAAGATCGTGCTCGGGAAACTCATGAAACAAGAACACAAAATTGGCCAAAATTATCGTAGCTACGAATGGTTGAGTGCACGCGCTATTTTAGCTGCCAAAAATACCGATTTTAATGACTTAAACTGGACGATTCAAAATCAAATTCCGGGAGATTTGCACTAATTAAAGTCGATCGTTCGTGTTGAAAATAAAAACGAAGCCGTGAAAAGTGGAATTTCTAAATTCTTTAGATTTACCTGCATCATTTGCGTCTCAAAGTTGGAACAGTCATTATTGTGCTTCGCAATCTTCATGCGCCGGAACTGTGAAATAGAACCCGACTGATTGTGACGCAGCTATCGAACAATGTGAAAGTAGCAAGAACTTTGAAAATGGCTTCCAAGGGGGGTTAATTTCCGCGAATTCCCTTGAGTTCCAACGATTTGCCATATCAGTTAAAACATATTCAGTTTCCAGTGCAACATGCATTTGAAATGACAATCAACAAGTTACAAAGACAGTCGCTGGAAGTGCGTGGCATAAATCTGGAAATGCAATGTTTTTCACACGGCCAGCTGGCGTGTTCACGAGTTGTAAAACCATCGCACCGGAACAGAAAACTAAAAATGTTGTTTATCAAGCTGCGTTACATTGAATGTAGAAAAACCAATGATCAACACAATGAATTCAAATTCTTTTTCTTTCAAATACGCAAACTCCATGAAAAACGCATTTTCCCACAATCAGTTAATTGAACATATTAAATACAGATGCCAGCGCTAAATTGTCAAAATGAAAATGCACAAAACGTTGTTGTTTTTGCAAGTTTCTTCATGATATCTTACATCACCGTAATCAACAAAAGTCGGGTCGGCAAGACATCATACAGTAATCAACATATTTTCATGCGTTGAAACGGCCAGAAAAATTACTTCAGTATTTTAACACAATACACCAATCAAAATGGCCAATTGACCACAATATTGGACGGGACGAAGTCCGTTAGGTCAGCTTGTATTTGTATAGATTTAAGTCACAAAATATGTAAAAATAACTGTAACTAATGGTCTACACGTGATTGACGTCAAATAAATAAATGAACAGTTTTGAATGAAGTTTCATCAACTAAGTCGGGATGAGTGCTCTATGGCTTTTATAAAACTAGAATTTTTAATTGGGATAATGCTGGGATAAACAATCGTGTTTACTTAGATTTCGCTATTGACTTTATGTATTGTTAAATTTCGGTAATACACCTGACATTTTTTAGGCACACCATTTTTGAGCACTTTTCTGTTGGGGCTAGGTACCGCTTTCGAGCAAATACTAACAGTTCAGAAGGATTCGGTCCCTTCCTGTCTGGTGATGGCTGTGATTGATTTGTTTGTTTCGAGAAATCAACATTTGAACAGCTTGGTAATGGTATTTTACTTGAAATGCTGATATATTTAACTCAGTCGCGTAATTTTATCGGGACGGAATCGTCCAAGAAACGCATTCCTCTAATTAGTACGCCACTCTTCTGATGACACTAAAATTCCATGAGCACTCAAGCATAAACCTCTAAACAAGGCAAATGTAACCGGAAAAGAGGGTGACTTTCTTTCTGCTGTAATCATCCTTTCACTCCACGATAACTGAACTGACAATCCCTTCTGACCCAGGCCTACAACCAGTAGTGTAATCTGTTCGGTCTACGCGCGGTCAGATGGCGTATCAAATAAAAAAGGGTTATTTATTACTAAATTACTGATTATATCGTCAGACTTTATGATAACCGCCAATGCTGATGCCGCGTGTACTAAGCACACAAAGGACTCTGGTTCGATGAGAACCACTCCTTGATTTCCGACGATGTTCCATGCTTCTCTAACCGGCGGAAATGTATTATTAGCACCAACCGGTGACCAATGTGAGCGCATATCCTACATCGCTGTGATGGTGGCGATAACCCTTGCTTCTCACCCTTCACCCGGGGTGACCGAAAATTGAATCCGATTTCAACGTAAATGAGTCTATTTGCTATCCATTATTCCCTCATCGGAACACACGGACAAGGTGTGTACCCACCTATGTGCAATTTCATAAACCGCTCGCACACTCTTCGGCTCCGCTGCCGAATGGGAATGTGTTTATGATTTTTTTCCTGGTTTGGTATTCAAATTTCATTAATTAATAACATTTCGGCAGCCATGGGGGATCGTCGCTGTCCAGTTATTACGTCCATTTTAAGCTGCAGCTCTATGATATCTTATGCAAATATTTGCGAATAAACCGACATGGGTCATCACGGAACGATTGTTGCGGTGAGTATCTGGAGGGAATATTTGTTGGGCCTGTTTATGCAAAATATGCTCCTCAGTTGATAACTTTCGGTAATGAAACAAGTTTTCTCGGGATGGAAATCATTTAGGTAACCGCATAATACCGCATTTGGCAGTAATAAGCCAACCAACAACTGCTCAATCCAAAGCGTTCACATCTGACAACGATCTCGACTTTTGATTTCTCGTCATCTCGTCGTCATCGTCGTGGTCGTCGGGCTCGACACTGACGGCACGCTGCACCCACCACTCTTTTCGCAACACTCGAATCCATTAATATTAATTTTGAAATCGTTTTTGATGAAACAGAGTTCATCCTCCGGGGTCAGGCAATCTACTTCGGCCAGAAAGCTGCCGCACGGTTAATTGCTCATATCCGTTGTAGAGCATCGTGCACCGACGACCGTTTTCAAGCACCAAATTAGAACATCTCTCACATTGGCCATATGTTGGTGTGCGAGGCGGTTGTAGCGATTCAAGTGGTAAAGAAATTGTTCCAATTTTAGAATGATAAACAAAGCATGATTCATCGCCGTCGCATCTTTCGTCGGCATCGAAGTGTTCCTCTTTTCAAAAGCAATCAAAATAAATTGCGCCAAAGTGACAAGCTTGGATTTTGACGCGATATCATATCCTTTGGTGGTGGTTTTTTTCCTTCGGCCGAAGGAACCTTCGGTAAAAGGACAACGGCTTAAATCGTTTGTCTTCTTACTAACATCCAGATCGCGTGACAACTTACATCGGTAAGTAATGGGCATTGCTATTAGGAAGGACAATATCAATAAATTGTTCCGCTCTCAACGGCTATTCATTGTCTCATCTCCACGCTTAAATGTTTCGTTGCTCCGGAGGACCGAAATAAAGATATCAATAATGTCAATTTGTCTCCCGGTGTATCCATGGTGGTCACATTCCCCACGGATGGCATGGACAACGGCGGTGAAAATGGGACGATTTGTATCTTCCGAGTAGCATTTCAGCCAATGTGTGACATCCAAGTCAAGTCGGTACAAAAGGATTTCCGTGCTCCTGCTCTAACTTCTCGATCAACGTAGCAGTTCGAACAAGTGGTTCGGATGGAAAGGTTATGGCTTGAGTTTTTTTTTTGGCCCGCACAGTGGCGTACACAGCAGTGCTGTCATGGTAACTTTAAAATATGTAACAATTTTGAACGTGGATTTCATGGCTATCAA